>CM060335.1:47193732-47213732 GCA_030674155.1 Stramonita haemastoma
TCATCTGTTCCCATCAGCACACGGTGGCCTACTCTTACGAAAAGCAGAACAGGATTTAACGTGTGCGCAAGATGTTCTGCGTGCGTTCGCACACGGGGCCTCGGTTTATAGTCTCATCCGAAGGACTTTTAGGGAGAGTGGAGTCAACACTGATGTTAACTCCAGGGGGGAAATCCCCTTATTGATGGTCAGTGTCCTGTCCAGCTGATCGCTTGCAGCCAGACAGTCCTTTGCAAGCTGGGTTGGAACTCAGCAAAGAGTCTGCACAATCTGCGCTATCAGCAAGTGAGAGATAATAGAACAAGCAATCATGAGCTTCACTTACATCCAGTCTCTGTGTGCATGTGGCTGTGTACATTTTGTCATCTGTTCCCACCGGCACACATGGCCTACTCTTCCAAAAAGCAAAACGGGTTGTAACGTGTGTGCAAGATTTTCCGCATTCGTTTGCACTCAAGGCCTTGGTTTGAAGTCTCATGTGAAGGATTTCCAAGGGGAGTCGAGTCGGCACTGATGTTAACTCAAGGGAAAAAATCTCCTCGAACAGGGTTTAAATCCGGGTCAGCAGATTGTAATGCTCAACGTTCTACCCACCAGGCTAACCTGTCTCCCCTGACAGGATGGTGTCCCCTCCCACTGACTTTCCCTTCTTCAGGGATCTTACTGCAGCTTCAACTTTTCACCACAAAATGGGGTAGCTGCCGTTGTTGGTTGGAAGTACCTGCAACACCACCAAGGTCTACACCAAATTTCTGTTGATTTTAAGGCGTTCGACAGAGTTCGTCATGGACCCGTGTGGGTAACCAAGAGGTTGTATAACATCAATACCAATCTGATCAGACCCATGAAATGCCAGCAAGATTAGACGACCAGTGCTTTCTCTTACAAAAACAGCATAGGAGAATGGTTACGAACCACAATTGGAGTATACCAAGGATATCTGCTCTTACCCACTCTATTAATATTCAACATCTCCTGGCTAACTCATTTTAAAACCAGGAGGGAACAGTCAGCAATGGGAGTAGGACGTTAACAAACCTCTGTTTTGCCGATGACGTTGACGGCCTAGCTGGAGGAGAGCAGGAGCTGGTCAACTTGGTAAATCCCCTTGGTGAAGCCTCCTCTTTGGCATATGGCATGCACGTCAGTGCAGAAAAAAGCCTTTACCTTCACCTGTCCTGTACTGTCGTAAATCACTGGACCATCACTAAAGATTTTGTAACCAACTGCTTCAATTTCTCGCGGTTTTTGTACTTGGAAACCTCGAGAACTGGAGAAAGCTGGTTTCAAAACCCAGTTGATGCCAAATTAATGGTGTCAATGGCACCAGTACTGACAGATCCGCACACAAGGGAAGGAATCCCTTCTTGAAGTCGTACTAGGAGATGTGTCGTACTGCAGAGTTGTGGATCTTGCAGTGAGCGTCTTGTTTCCCTCTGTGATGGGCTGTGTTTTGTCCTACCTCTGGTAGCCAAGCCAGTGTTGAACAGGTCTTCAGAGATGTGATAAAACACAAGATGTTCACTGACCCTTTCCGAGTTGGACCTGGTCCATGAAAGAAAGCTTTCCCGACAGTGGCACAAGTGACAGCAATGGCACAACAAGCACAGTAAAGAATGTACTATTTATTTTGCTTTGCTGTGCTACATCAAAACTACACACTGAATATCAGAAAATGACCTATCGACCTATTAGACCCATCACCTTGGCCTTGTGTCATTTTCTAAGAAACTGTTTGTTGTTTGTAGTCAGATTTGAGGGTATCTGTTAAAACAGTGTTTATTTATTCACTGCAATAAAAGGCCTCAATGGTTGCAATATGCGTGATAATTGACACGCTATGCTTGTTCTCAATGCTTAACAGAAATTTGGAATAGTTTCTGAGTATCCTCCTCCTCCTCCTCCTCCTCCTCCTCCTCCTCCCCTCCTCCTCCTCCTCCTCCTCCTCCTCATCATCATCATCATCATCATCATCGTCGTCATCGTCATCGTCGTCGTCGCCATCATCATCATCATCATCATCATCATCATCACATCATCATCATCATCACATCATCATCATCACATCATCATCATCATTCATCACACACATCACATCCATCACCAATCATCATCATCATCATGTCATCTTCATCGACACACACACACACACACACACACACACACACACACACACACACACACACACACACACACACACACACATACACACACAACACACACACACACACACACACACACACACACACACACACACACACACACACACACGTACACACACACATACACACAAAACACTATCTACAATTATAATCACCATTAATAATAACAAAATTGTCTCGTTTGTATGTGGAGCACAAGTAATAATCAGATTGAGATAAATGAGATAAAAAAATATATCCTAAAGCAAACAGTTTATAGAATCATCATGGACACATCTTTAACATTTATGTCGAAAGATTGATCCCAAATAGATGTTTTAGAATATTCTCCGCTCCATCACGATGTTCACACAGCTTGGAAAACAATACAAAAAATTATGAAGGGGTGCGGGATAGCCTAGTGGTCAGAGCCTTGTGCCCGTGATCTGACGGCCCGGGTTCCAGCCACCACCGAGGTGCCCGTTGAAGGGAATTTTCCCCCTGAAGATAACATCAGCACTGACTCCACTACCGTCGAAAGTCCTTTGATGAGACTATAAACCAAGGTCCCGTGTGCGAACGCACGAAGAACATCTCGTGAACACGAAATAGTGGAGTTAACATCAGTGCTGACTCCACTCTCCCCCAAAGTCCTTCGGATGAGACTATAAACCGAGGCCCACGCAGAACATCTTGCGCACACGTTAAATCCTCTTCCGCTTTTCGTAAGAGTAGGCTATCGTGTGCCGGTGGGAACAGATGACAATTACAAAACTGCATACATACGGGGACTGAATGTAAAAAAGCACAAGAGTGCTTATCCCATTATCCTTTATATAAAAGAATTAAATAAAAAATTAAAATAAAAAAATAGCTCAGTGGTCAGACAGAGCCCTGGCTTTCCTGAGGCCAAGGTTCCACAGCATTGAGCTGGGTTGCCAGTTGGATGGGTGACCGTTTGCACGCCTTGGCTTCAGTACAGTCCCCAAGTTCACCCAGCTGTAAATGGGTACCTGCCCTCTTTAGGGTCAGGGAAGGTAAAGCAGCGAGGGAGAGGAGATGGGCGCTGCCTTCAATATGCTGTCCCCTAGAGAAGCTGAGGTATCTGGCATTCGCTGTCCAATGTAGGTTATGGGACACCTTTCTGACTGCACCTTCAGAATAGGCTTTTGGAATTTATTCATAGTGTGCTTACATTCTTCTATTTAGAGGCAGTACACAGTGATTTATGTAACAGCAACAACACACACACATACACTGACACACGCCTGCGCGCGCATGCGTGCGAAAGCCCATCCCACCCCCAACACATACACACACACAAAACCACGCGCGCGCGCGCGCGAACACACACACACACCACCGCACACACACACACACACACACACACACACACACACACACACACACACACACACACACACACACACACAACCAAACAAAACATCCCCATAAAAGACAACAACAATAACAAAAACAACAAAAGACTGAATCCCTTTTGCAGCTAGAGTGAATAATCCAGATTGACATCACATAATTATCAACCTGTGGGGAAAAAAAACATAATTCCAAGAGAGACAGATGAATTAAATTAATGGAATACGGCCTTCCACTTATAAATTTTGTTTTTTGCAAAATATTCATTTTGCCCCCCCCCCCCCCCTTCTCCCTTCTCTCTCTCTTGTCTTTTCTCTGTCTGTCTGTCTGTCTGTCTCGTCTCGTCTCTTCTCTCTCTCTTCTCTCTTCTCTCTCTTTCTCTCTCTCTCTCTGTCTCTCTCTCTCTGCTCTCTCTCTGTCTCTTCTCTCTCTCTCTCTCTCTCTTCTCTCTCCTCTCTCTCTCTCTCTCTCTCTCTCTCTCTCTCTCCCCTCTCTCCTCTCTCTCTCTCTCTCTCTTCTCTCTCTCTGTCTCTTCTCTGTCTGTCTGTCTGTCTGTCTCTGTCTCTGTCTCTGTCTCTCTCTCTCATCTAGAGTTAGGCACTATATATTATATATATATATATATATTATATATATTATATATATATATCTAATATGTTTGTACAATATAGTGGACAGCCTGAATTATTGACACTATATTCCTTTGGCAAACTACTTATCTTGAGGTTGTCTGGAGTGTTGCTCTATAGCTCTATCTGTACAAAGCTTTTGAAATAAGAGATAGCTTGTCATCTTAATTCACAGTTCTGGTAACTAACGATTCTTGCTACAAATCACCTTGGCTTTGCCGTGTTGCAGTTGGTGTGTTTTTGCTTTCGTTCTCTAATTTTGCTTGTGTAGCGGTTCGTTTGGTTGGTTGGTTGGTTGGCTGGTTGGTTGGTTGGTTGGCTGGTTGGCTGGTTGGCTGGTTGGTTGGCTGGTTGGCTGGTTGGCTGGTTGGTTGGTTGGTTGGCTGGTTGGCTGGTTGGCTGGCTGGTTGGTTGTTGTATTTTAGGTTGATTTACTGGAACACTAAGTGGTCGGCTGTCTCTTCGTGTATGGGTTAATTTGTCTTTTTGTGAGTAAATCATTTCAGTTTGAGTGCTCTCTGTTCCCCAAAGATATCTTTATTTCTCTCTGTGTCTGTCTGTCTGTCTGTCTATCTATCTGCCTGTGTCTGTTTGTCTGTCGTTCTCTTTTTAATATAAATTATCTCCAGAAAATATCATTTTCTGTCTGTCTCTCTCTCATGTTTTCCGTGTGTGTGTGTGTGGTTGTGTGTGTGTGTGTGTGTGTGTGTGTGTGTGTGTGTGTGTGTGTGTGTGTGTGTGTGTGTGTGTGTGTGTGTGTGCATCTATCTATCTATCCATCTATCTATCTTTAATGTAATATATCTCCAGAGAATAAAAAACATTTTGTGTGCGAAAACGGGTTATGTAAAGCGATTGTCATCCCCTAAGTGATGACACCATGTCACAGTTTTTAAACGCACATAAAATGGCATGGCACGGCTGACAATCAAGTTTATCAACAGCTTCTTCTCTTTTGGGCTTTGGCTACACTCCTGCTTTAGCTTACGGGTCGTGTAGTATCTTGTATAGAGTGCGAGTCGGAAAAATTCCTGGTGACTTTCATATTCTATTTTAAAATTATGAAAATAATGCACTGTGTATATGTTTTGGGTGAATGAGAAAAAGACAATTACCAGGTAGTCACGAGACAGTTAAAAATAATCATCAAAATGAGGATTACTTGTATTCCTAGTGTCGACCCTGCGCGTGCACATTGCTGTCAGGAAGCAAGCAGACAACAAAGAACTTAGAGGGTACAGTGTTTGCTGAAAAAAATTCAAACCAACAAAATTTGTACAAAATTACATGAGTTTTGAGTCAGAGACTAATCTTTCACAAAACAGTGGTTTTTATTTCTGTAGGTGCCTTAGTACGTGCAGTATGAATGCGAGTGTAATATAGGAAAATAGAAGGAAAATAGGGCAAACATTAAAAGTGGTGTGTAGCCTGTTTACAGAGTTAGATGTGTCTCAGAAAAAGACAAAAGCTTGTCCTTTCCAGCTCTTCTCGTGGGCGGTACAGTGTAGCTTGCAGGGTTATTTCCTCGCCACTCAATGTTCCTCAGGTCGCTGAATAGCCTGTGCCTTTAAAGGATGTGTTTTCCAGTGGGGTTTTATTGACTCCATTGGAAAGCCCTCTGCAAGGTGCAGCGTTTTTTGTCCATCTGCACAGTTTGGGAAGAGAGGTGAAGCAGCACCATTCTGTCATAAAGGTAAAGGTAAGGTAAAGAAAGGTGTCTCATAACCTGTGTGGTCATAGAGGAGCGAGGCATCAGAGACCTCATTTCTCCAGGGGCCAGCATATTGAGGGTTGAGCAGTGAAAAGAGAAGGGAACCAGCTCCATTCTGTCCTATTTAAGTGCAAAGAGTGTGTGATTTTGCTTTCAAATGCTGCCAAGTCCTAGCTCATAATGAACAAACAGCCAAGATCTAAGCTTGAACAATTTATCTCAGTTTTGATGGAAATGTTGCGTAATTCTATGTAATCACACAGGAGTCCTTACGAGTTGATTTTCTTCTTCCTCAAACACTCAGATGGCAACTCATTGTTGTCTGTCATATGAGCGAAAATGCGTCACCCTGCCCTAAAGTACCTGACAATTCAGAATGCGGCTATTTTAATGGTTGCATATGCTAAATCTTAATCTTACCATTGGTAAACTTAGAAGCTTAAGCCGAGGAACGAAACAAACAAGGTGTTATCAGGTAAAGGTAAAGGTAAAGGTGTTTTTTGTAGGGGGTCGAAGCACCAGAGACCTCAACTTCTCCAGGGTCCAGCATATTTTGAGGGCGGTGCCCATCTCTTCACCCTCGCTGCTTTATTGTCCCTGACCCTAAAGAGGGCAGGTAGCCATTTACAGCTGGGTGAACTGGGGGACTGTACTGAAGCCATGGCGCACAAATGGTCATCCATACACTTGGTAACGATGCTCAATACTGCTAAACCCTAACTTGGGGAAAGCAAGCGCTCTGACCACTGAGTTATCCCGTCCCCTAACGAACAAAAAAACTCGCAAAGCCTACCTACTATTGTAGGTATTCTTTGTATATCAGTTTGGAATACATTTTTCCTTGCTACAAAATGAAGACATGTAGAGATATGTTTGGGCTAGGCGTTAGCAATGTCAAAACAACAGAACTTTGCTGGGTTTTTTCTTTTCTTTCTTTTCAACACTAAGTGTTCTGTTCACTTCAGGTTATGCTAATTTGTGTCACTGTTTTGGTTCGCATAAAATGATGCTATTTTGTGTATAATTTTTTGTGCACACAAAGTAATGGTGATTTCTTTTAATCTTTTTTTAAGCAAAATTATGGAAATACCAGCACTGCAGGACCTTGTTCGTGATATGTTTCATTAGAATAGAATAAGCCTTTGACAAGATATACACAGAAAAACAGAAGTAGAATGGGAGTCTTTACAAGACACAAACAAAGCTTATCAAGCACTAACATCATTTGGGTCCAAGGAAATGTTTTGAAGTCAGCTGTATGATTACAGGAAACGGGAGTGGCACCACTATTTTCCTCAGTTGTGGCACCAGCATTTAAACAAGCCAACATAGTCTAAACGCTGGAAACTATTGAAGAATAGTGAAAAAGAGATCATGTCCATATTTTTGTATGCATGGGAAACGTGGACCATAACAGCAGACATTGCTCCTTGGCATTCCATACAGAGATCACATCACTAATGAAGAAGTGAAAACCAGAATTACAAATGCCATCAAACCATACGAAGAGCTCCTGACTTCAGTGAATAAACACTAACTTCAGTGTTATGGGCACGTCACACGAACATCTGGACTGGCCAAGACTGTCCTACAGGAAACAGTCCAGGGAGGAAGACGAAGAGGCAGACAGAGAAAACGATGGGAAGACAACATCAGAGAGTGGACTTGTTTTCAGTGGAACAATTAGCTACGGAAAGCAGAATACTGCGAGGAATGGAGGAAGCTGATTGCAAAATCTTCAGTGATGCCCCCACGGTGAAAAAAAATGAGACTGAATAACCTTCAATACTGATAAGTTAGTTCCTCCTTGATATGGTTTGCTTGCTTGTCTTTTTAAAACCAGCCAGGTGTGTGTGTGTGTGTGTGTGTGTGTGTGTGTGTGTGTGTGTGTGTGTGTTGTGTGTGTGTGTGTGTGTGTGTGTGTGTGTGTGTGTGTGTGTGCGCGCGTGTGTGTGTGTTAATCGCTAAAATAATTACCAAAGTCCGAATAATCCCTATAGCTCTTATGGTATTCAAAACCCACGACCTCCAGTCCATAACCCAAGACACTAACCACTGCACCGAGGTGGTTGGTGATAGTTTTTTTTCGTTCTACTTTTCTTTTGTTTGAAGTTTTTAATTGTACAGATGGTTGTTGCCTCAAAACTCATCTTTTATTTATATTTTTAATTTATTTATTTAATTTTTTTATCTATTTATTCATTTATCTATTTTTTTTATTCACAACCTCTAGGCTGCCGTGCCCTCTTGGCTACTGGGTATGTTTGCATCATCCATACCACTGGCCATAGCTGGTCAACTCTCTAGGAACAGAGTCAGGAGTCCCACAAGCAGTCCCTGTCTCACCATCACACATGTCCTATGATTGGATATGACATCTTCCGATCTGACCTGATGATACTAACATTGAAATCCCTCACAACAGGACAATGGTCCAAGGTCACCACGACCTGTGCCCGGGGTGGGTACCTCAGGTACAGATGTCTTCCATGGTCAACACACACACACACACACACACACACACACACACACACACACACACACACACACACACACACACACCTCTGTCACCCCCCCTGAAAAGATGTAAAGGTAAAGGTGTTTTTTTGTAGGGGATCGAAGCATCAGAGACCTCAGCTTCTCCACGGTCCAGCATATTTTGTGGGCGGCGCCCATCTCTTCACCCTCGCTGCTTTATAAACGTCTCTGACCTGAAAAGATGGCGGCCTCCTCCTTCCTCCGAAGGAACGATAAGGGAGGCTACTGTGGAAGACTACCAAGCTGTCCTTGACCTTGAACCTGAGGGTTACCCGGCGCATTCCAACGTGCCGGACTGCTTTCCCTCACTGGTGCAGGGAGCGGGGGTTCGAGGCTTCGTGTATCTGAAGCAAGGCAAAGTGGTCAGTGAGTCATGTCACCTGTGCCTCTGAGTTTGTTGGTTGTTTTTCATATCGTTCTTCCGCTAGAGCTTCCACGATTCACCAAAGGTGAGATTTTGCTTAGGCCTATACAACCAGTCGTACTCATGTAAAACGTGGACCCTAAAGCAGACATGGAAAGAAGGATATATGCAAGAAAATGTATAAACTATTACACATACATAGTCTAATTTTGAAATGTCGATCAACTATGACCACTTGTATTGTATTGTAGTGCATTGTATTGTATTGTGTGCATTATTATTGTATCGATTGCATTGTATTGTTTTGTGATGTACTGCATTGTATTGATTGTATTCCACTGTGTATTTGTATGTTTGTCCGTCGTGTTCGACGATGACCTCCAAAACAACAGAGGAGGCAGCTGCTGTTTCGGAAATGGGGAAGAAATTTGATTATAGTGGAGATGCCTTGCCCACAGTACATCCCCACTCTCTCAAGCCAAGAGGGCATAAGGACAGTCAGCGTTGGAGATGCTCTCCAAAGGCCAACTAGCCCCCAGGGCTGCAGCACAGAAGGACTGTGAAAGTCAAGCCTCCTAGTCAGAGAGTCACAGTCGATCACTAAAGACTAAGCTGTGAAGTAAAATTCTATGAGTGGGAAAGCCACTGATCTGGGGAGAGCTCGTCGCCACAAGAGTGTTGCCACTTGTTTTTAATAACGGACGCTATAGCCGAGTAGCTAAGACCGTTCCCCTTCTATCCCATGGGTCATGAAGTCGTGGGTTCTATTCTCGGCGGCGTTTAGTGAATGAAAGGTGGCGATTTTGACAATCTTCCACGTCAAGTTCAAGTGCAGACCTGCCAGTGCCTTCATTCCGTTCGTTTATATTATACACATGTAAAAGATCAGATACGCACGTTAAAGATCCCGTTCTTTATATTAGTATTTGGTGGGTTATGGAAACACAAACATACCCAGAAAACATCCCCGAAGTTGGAATGTAGCTACCTTCATGGTAAGCAAAACGGTTGCAAAAGTAAAATCTCGCCATTGTTGAATCTTGGAGCTCTAGCCGAGAAAGGAAAAGAGGATATTATGTTTTCCTGTCAGCTTGTGTGTTTGTCTACCCATGACAAAGGCTGCTTGTAGAGAGAATTTCTGTCGGAGACAGCTGTTTTGCTGCCCGTGTGTCACGTCAAAATGATCGTTACAGGGGCTAAAATAAGATGAAGCTGTAACACCTGTGTGTGTTCGGTTTTTTTAAAAATCTATTTTATCTCTTTGTATTCTTTTATTTGGGGAATAAATGGAATAAACACCCATGTGGGTTTTTTTTAAACATCTAGTCCCCGTGTGCATGCAGTTCTGTCAACCGTTCCAATCGGTACAAAAGGCCTACTTTTCCAAAGTAAAAGAAATGTTCAAAATGTGGAACAAGTTTAAATTGTGCGCAATGTGTGCTTTAGCACAGTGGACCTGGTTTATGTGTCTCATCCAAAGGGAGATATATATATATATATATATATATATATATATATATATATATATATATATATTCCTTGTGTGTATGTATGTGTGTATGTCTGAATGTGTGTGATGTGTGTGTGGGTCTGTGTGTATGGGTGAGTGTGTGTGTACGTGTGAGTGTGTGTGATGTGTGTGTGTTGCCCATGTGTATGTGTGAGTGTATTTTTTAATTAAATTTATTTATTCTTTATTTATTCTATTCGTGTATGTGTCTGTGTGTATGTATGAGTGTGTGTGATGTGATGGGATGTGACCTGCATGTGATATGTGTGTGTGTGCGTGAGTGTGTGTGATGTGTGTTTCTGTGTGTATGCGTGAGTATCTGTGCCCGGGCACGCGCACACACACTCGCGCGTGTGTACAGGTGGGTTTCCTGAGCACTAAAGTGCTGGACGGGGGTCAGACAGTGCTGGTGTTATCGGGACGGCTTCATGCAGACCACAGGGGTCAGGGGCTGTACGGTCACTTCTCCCGACAAGTGATGCAGCGCTTTCTGACCTCTGCCTCTGGTGCTGTCCGCTACGAAGTGTTCCTGGTCACTGACACACACTGGCGCCGCTTTCACCACTGCCTGACCAGACGGTTCAGTGTCGTTATGGAGAAGGTTTGGCTTCCATTTTGTGTCTGTTCACTAAAAGAGATATTAGACCAGAGAGAGAGAGGAGAGAGGAGGGAGGGGGGGGGGGGGAGGGGGAGGGAGAGGGGGGGAGAGAAAGAAAGGGAGACAGACAGACAGATAGATAGACAGACAGACAGATAGAGACACACAGAGAGAGAGAGAGAGAGAGAGAGAGAGAGAGAGAGAGAGAGAGAGAGAGAGACATATTCTACACAAGTTTTTTTTATTATTATTTTTTTATCATTATTATCATTATCATATTATTATTATTATTATTATTATTATTATTATTATTATTATTATTATCATTATTATTATTATTATTATTATTATTATCCCGGGGACGGGATAGCTCAGTGGTCAGAGCGCTCGCTTCCTCCCAGCCAAGGTTAAGCAGCATCGAGCCTGGTTGCCAATTAGATGGGTGACCGTTTGTGTGCCTTGGCTTCAGTACAGTACCCCCAGTTCACCCAGCTGTAAATGGCTACCTGCTCTCTTTAGGGTCAGGGAAAATAAAGCAGCAAGGGAGAGGAGATGGCGCCGCCCTCAATATGCTGGCCCCTAGAGAAGCTGAGGTCTCTGACGCCTCGCTCCCCTACGACCACATAGGTTATGGGACACCTTTAGCTTTTACCTTTTAATAAAGTCTTGTGATCACGTTCACCCAAAATTTACTTTTAGAGCTCACTAATGCGTTGTTCACGTTGGCTGTGTGTCCCACAGACTGTTCGACACGTGGAGGTGGACATTGAGGGGCTGAGGACGGGCTGGGGTCAGAGGTCAGCACACAGCTGGTCAGCGCCTCTCCTCCTCTCCACCCACTGTCCTCCCACCACCTCCACTCCATGCTGAGCCGCCCTCCCTCTCACCTCTCCCACCTCTTACCTCAAGGCAGACTGCTCATTGGTCGCCGGCCTTACCGAATCATGGCCGCCAACACTGACGTCATCGTCAACAGTAGCAGACATCCTGTCCTCGTGGCGTCTTCCCAACAACTGGCCGCTATAGACAAGGGAGACGACCATTTCCCTGTCACGCTGCTGTCCTGCGGGAGTTATTTCCTTTGTCGGCTGGGAACGACGTACGAAGTGGATTTGTTTGGGTGGGGGTCCGATGCTGAGGTGCTCGTGCATCTGTTCTGGCATCTGGGCAGGGTGAGCAGTATGGGTGCCGTGAGGAAGGTGGCGGTTGTTCACGTGTTCGAGTCTCAGGACTTGAGCCGTGTGATGACCAGGCTTCAGGAGGGGTTGTTGTCCGTGCGACAAGTTGCCTGGCATTTTGACAGGTTCCTGGTCTTGGAGGCTGACCACGAGAAGTGACATGACTCCATACTTCTTGTCCTTCTTGTTCTTCTTGTTCTTCTTGTTCTTGTTTCTCTTTCTTCTTCTTCTTCTTCTTCTTTTCTTCTTCTTCTTCTTCTTCTTCTTCTTCTTCTTCTTCTTCTTCTCCTCCTCCTCCTCCTTCTCCTCTTCTTTTTTCTTCTTCTTCTTCTTCTTCTTCGCTTCTTCTCTTCTTCTTCTCGCATTCTTTTCTCTTCTTTTTCTTCTTCTTCTTCTTCTTCTCCTTCTTCTCCTCTTCTCCTTCTTCTTCTTCTTCTTTTCTTCTTCTTCAGACTTTGCATGTAGAGTAATCAGATTTTGAGATCATGCATCATATCACATATTTGTTAAGATACAGGTAAGTGTAGCTTTCTTGTGTCTTTTTTAGATTATGATTGGTATCACTGTGTCATGTCTGTCAGTAGTTTGAATTGTCTTACTGGGATAGTCAGATGGTTTTGGTTTGACTTGACTTGGTGGACCAGGTTTATGAGCAAAATAATTTCTGAAAGCTGAAGCAGGATCAAATGATCGTTATAATCATTTTGCTTTTATATCATCTGTCATTGTATTGCGTTGTCATATTATGATTGTTTTTCAATGGATGAATTAGAAATGCAAGAAAAATGTCATCTGTTATTGTTTCTAAGCTTTTAATTCTTTATGCAGTTTATTTTCTTTGTAAGTGCTAGGAAACATACATATTAATACAGTATATAATAATCATACATGCTATACATACACACACACGCATACATACATACATACATACATACATACATACATACTACATACATACATACATACATAATACATAACATACATATACCCTATTACATACAACATACGACGCAGTGACGACAACACACACACAAACACACATACATACATGCACGACCAGCACGCACGCACCACGCACGCAGCAGCAGCAGCACGCACAACACCACTACATACATACATAATACATACATCATACATACATACATACATACATCATACATACATACATACATACACATTACACAGATAATACGATAAGATAGATAGATAGATAATATATACTACATACATACATACATACATACATACATAACATACATACATACATACATACATACAACATACATACATACATACATACATACATACATACATACATATATGTGAGAGAACAGACAGAAGACAGACAGGACAGAGAGAACTGCAGCTGGCAACAACAAAAAACCACATGTTAAAACCTTATGAGATACAAAAAGCCACCCTGTTAGTACTTTTTATACGTCTTTTTTATTTCTTTTAACTGTCATCAACATACCTAGACTATTACTGTTCCTGTCTATATTAATGGTTTATCCACGATATACAACAATTTCTTCTTTTTTTTAAAGAAAGAAAGAACTTAAACAGATCACCCAAATGGTCATGTTATTACTAAACAAAGCACATTTTGACAGTAATTGCACAAGTTCAGAAAATGTCCTACTTCAAACTAAATTTTACTGTTCACGAATTTTTATTTGTTTGTTAAAAGTGGTTTTTTCTTTTTTCCAAGGCTAGAACTCCCAAGGTTTCACCAAAATGGCGAGATGGAGGATTGGGGGCAGAGGGTGGGGGTGGGGGGTATGCAACGGCCATTTTTTTGCCCATGGATTAAGTAAGGTAGCTACATTCCGACTTCGAAGATAAAGTCTACTGCTAGGGAGAGTAGGATGACATAAAAAAGAAATTTGTTTTCCGCGCGGCGGCGGCGTGCGGGCCTGCGTGTGTGGTGTGGTGTGTGTGTGTGTGTGTTGTGTGTGTGTGTGTGTGTGTGTGTGTGTGTGTGTGTGTGTGTGTGTGTGACTTTATCACAACCAGTGTGTCTCTGTTCTACAACACAAAAGTTACATGGAAATATAATTTATGACTATTAATTAAAAAAACTGCTCTGGAAGTGCAAAGTACTCAAATGATCCTTAAAAGGCTACTTTTATTCTAAACAAAGATATTGTGTAACTTCCAATTGTTGTACATAGATATATTTTAAATATATGATACAAAAAGAATACGCAAACGGTTGTTAAACTCACAATATTTTTTAATCAGTATGTCACTGCAAATAATATAGCTTAGGAGTTATTTCAATTGTACAATTCAAAGAATACAAAACAAAAACTACATTAAAAAAATTATAATCCAGAGCCAAGCATGCAATTACTGAAAAACAAAAAAGATTTTGTGAAACCTGATGAACAGCGTACAGAAAGAAAATAGCTGCTTTATGTACAAAGCTACTTCATTCTAAAAATGTTTGATACAGGTAAAACAGCTGAAAACATGATAAGCCCTTCTCCCAAATACAACAAAAAGGTACAATAAACAAGGAAGAAGTGAAGAAAAAAAAAAGAAGAAAAGACAAATGCCCTCAAAGCACGTGCACAAGAAAAATACACACTCAAACCTGTTGAAAACCAATCTGGTTGCGTTGTGTATAATACAAGACATTGTGAAAAAGACTTTTAAAAAAAATCCACCCCTCCCCCGTTGTCACGTGTTGCTGTTTTGTTCTGTGCGTAGCGTTTAATCTCAGTTTTGCCAAAGTGTGAGATCGTCTGGAACAAGTCTCTCTCTCTTCCATTACCCTCCCTCTGTCCACACAGGTCTACAGAGGCCACCTCATCAAGCTAGTACTTCCCTCACTCCCTCTAAACTCTTGACATGAACTTCAGGATCTTTAACGTGCGTATGTTGATCGATCTTCAGCCTGCTATGTCCACTACACTAGGGGAAGAAAGGAGATCGTGGCAAGTCTGCAGCTTTACACAGGGAAGCAAGGCAGCTATGCTGTACATCTGTACATCCGCTGATGTCTGTGAGGGATGGTATTAAGCATTCAGTACTCTTCACCTTTCGAGTAATGCTGAGATTCAAACTAGCAACCCGTGAATATGTCATGGCCATTAAAACTAGAAGTACCCCCTTCCACTTGAGTATCACGCTTACATACAAACTGTGCAAAGGACAACATGTACAATGTCTTCAACATTTTGGACGGAGTTTTAATTTATATGGACGGATCTTGTTGAGTATAGCAGAATTACATCATTTCAATCATTCATGAGTTGTGCAGCATATTGATAGTTCATGTATAATATCATGTAATCTTCAGTTTCTATTTTTTTCTCTCCAGGATTCAGATAACATCTTATGAAAACCGCTCCATGTTCAATAATTTGTATCTATTTACTGATAGCTTCATAGGAGGAACAATTTTTATGCTTATCACACAATGTCTAACGAAAACTTGTGGAGAGTATAACTATAATGAATCCTGTGTGTTTTCCTGTGTGTATCACACAAGAACTGTACCTCTGTGCAAGGGAGACAATACACCTGACTTCATGTAGATTCTACAGTATAAAAAACTTCTGGGCGAGCAGCGAGAACCAAACTGACAAAAGTGGCACTCTGTACCAGCAATTGATGGCGTTGCGTCATCTGGAGCAAATCCAGCGGAAATTAGAATGTTCACCTTTGAACCCCGATATGTAAAATGTTCAAGCGGGGTGGGTCACTTTAAAACGTAGGAAGGGTGGGGGTGGGGGTAGGCAATGAAGTCCTCAACTGATATCTTTCTAACGAGAAGTTAGCAACCAGGGGGATTAACACTTAAAGGACATACATACCACAGGCCGTGACGAGTATGAAGACAAGAGTAGCGTCTGTACACACAGCACACTACACCAACATGCACACATGTACCAACAAACACTATCTTCTCTTAACCATGATTGTGATTCCTACTTAACTTTGTGTTTTCTACCTGTCAGTAAAAACAGACTTCTGTCAGTGATATTATCATTACAATAGCTAAAAAATTTACACCTCAAAAATTGCGATTAGCATAGTGACAAAAGGTCCAAGGTGAACATTCTAAGCTTACTGCGCAGCTGAGATTCCTCCAGTTGACGGAACGCCAAATAAACGTGGGCTAAACCAACCCCGAGAGAGAGAGAGAGAGAGAGAGAGAGGGACGGACGGAGGAACGACGGACGGACGGACGGAACGGACAGACAGACAGACAGACAGACAGACAGAGAGAGAGAGAGAGACGGACGAGGAGAGAAGAAGAAGAGAGAGAAGACGGACGGACGACGGAGACAGACAGAAAGAGAGAGAGGGGGGGAGAGAGATGTCGTCTGCTACTACACAGGACAGAAAAAAAATTTCAGACGCTGAGCTGAGGCGAGCGAGTCTCCGGGTCAAATCGGTCTTTGCCGCGTTTGATTGTCGTGCGTCTTCTTGTTGGGCTTGTGTTTGCTGATGCAGCCGCTCATGGTCTTCTTCCCGATCAGCTTGTCGTCCACAAACAGGTAGTTGGTCATCTCCGTGCCCTCCACATCGCTGTAGATGTGACCTTTGCGACCTTCCACGTCAAAGATCAGATCCACATCGTAGTCGTCATCATCCAGATAAGCCTGCACAGTAGAGCGTGGAAGGAGGAAATGGTGGGTGGGTGTGTTTCTCGAGACTGGCCTTTTTTTTTTTTTTTTTTTTTTTTAAACCTCTATATCTTTACTTCACAGTACACTTCTACATCTTTACTTCATACCACACTGTCAATACACTTTTACATCTTTACTTCATACCACACCATTAATACACTTCCATATCTTTACTTCATATCACATCTATCATATTTTTTTTTTAAAATAAAAAAATAACACCATCTATGCACTTTGATATCTTTACTTCATACCACACCATCAATACACTTTTATATCTTTACTTAATTACACCACACTGCGATACACTTCTACATCTTTACTTCATACCACACCATCAATACACTTCTACATCTTTACTTCATATCACATCTATTATATCTATTTATTTTTAAATAAATAAAATGACATCATCTATACACTTTTATATCTTTACTTCATACCACACCATCAATACACTTCTACATCTTTACTTCATACCACACCATCAATACACTTCTATATCTTTACTTCATACCACACCATCAATACACTTCTACATCTTTACTTCATACCACCCCATCAATATTTTTTTACATTCTTCATACCACACCATCAATACACTTCACATCTTTACTTCATACCACCCCATCAATAAATTTTTACATTACTTCATACCACACGGTCAATACACATTACATTACTTCGTACCACACCGTCAATACACTTTTGCATATTTACTTTATACTGCACTATCAATACACTTCATCATCTTTACTTCATACTACACTATCAATACATTTTTACATTACATTATGCCACATCATCTATACACTTTTACATCTTTACTTCGTACTACTTATCAATATACTGCAGCGTCTTTACTCCATACACTACATTTACATCATTACACTAAGGTAAAAGGTAAAGGTATCCCATAACCTAGTCGGTCGTAGGGGAGCGAGACATCAGAGACCTCAGCTTCTCTAGGGGCCGGCACGTTGAGGGCAGCGCCCATCTCCTCTCCCTTCGCTGCTTTACCTTCCCTGACCCTAAAGAGGGCAGGATACCCATTTGCAGCTGGGTGAACTGGGAGAACTGTACTGTAGCCAAGGCGCGCAAATGGTCACCTATCCAACTGGTAACCACACTCGACGCTGCTTAGCTTGACTTGGGGAAAGAGAGCGCTCTGACCACTGAGCTATCCCGCCCCATCAATACACTTGTACATCTTTACTTCATACCACATCACCATCAATACACTTCTACATCTTTACTTCATACCACACAATTTTTAAACTCTTTCTTCTTTCCCTTTGTTTCTCTTTCACTCTTTTGTCGAAAGCATATGTTGGTCGTGAGTGTACACAAGTGCGTATGCGCCCGAGGGTGAGCTAGTGGGCCTATGGGATGGCGGGCACATTATGTCCGAAACTGATTTCCATTTAATTTATATCTGCATTTACATTTACACTCTTTATGTCACAGCAGATTTCCCTGCGTGAAATTCGGGCTGCTCTCCCCGGGAGAGCGCGTCGCCAAAGAGCAGCGCTACCCATTATTTTCTTTCTTTTCTTGTCTGAAACTGTCTTTCTTTCCCTATAAGAGTGGGTTTTTTCTACTGAATTTTGCCAGGGACAACTCTCTTGTTACCGTGGATTCTGTTACGTGCGCTAAATACTTATTTGTAGCACGGTTTAGTGTCTCATCTGAAAGACTAGCACCTGGACCACCATTCATGGTCTAATGGATGGGGGGAAATTTTTTTTAGTCCCTACGGGATTTGAACCACCGCTCATTTCAACCGGGATTTTTTGCTTTCTAGACAGGCGCGTTACCTCTAGACCACCGACCCACCTCATTTCTTCATTCCTTCTCCGCAAACAGCAATCCCCTCTATTCCCTCCATCCCCTATGCCATGGACACTGGTGTTACTCTTATTCCCATCAAGTCCACAGGGTGAGACTCTACACCGAAGACCAACCTTTCGGATGAGACGATAAAACCGAGGTCCCGGTCTGTTTACACATCACTATTTAGCGCACGTAAAAGAACCCACGGCAACAAGGGGTTGTCCCTGGCAAAATTCTGTAGAAAGAAGCACTCTGATAGGGAAACAAATACACTTGCATGCAGGAAAAAGAAAAAAAAAATGGTAGGCGCTGCACATGTGGCGACGCGCTCTCCCGGGAGAGCAGCCCGAATTTCACGCAGAGAAATCTGCGTGACCATAAGTGGTACAAAATACAAAATACAAAAATACAAAATAACGCGTAACCACCATTGCCTAGAAACTGCGAGTCTGGACCATGGTCTCTTTGTTTCAGCCTCAGTTATGTTTCACCCATCCACTAGACCCTAAGTGGTGGTCTGGGTGCTAGTCTTTCGAATGAAAGAGGCTCGTGGGAGGGGATAGCTCAGTAATCAGAGTCACTTGCTGTCCCCAAGCTAAGGTTAAGCAGTGTTGAGCATGGTTACCTCTTGGGTGGGTGACAAGTTTGTGCGCTTTGGCTTTAGTACAGTCCCCCCAGTTCACCCAGCTGTCAATCGGTACCTGCCCTCTTTAGGGTCAGGGAAGGTAAAGCAGTGAGAGAGCGGAGGTGATCGCTGCCCTCAATATGCTGGCCCCTGGAGAAGCTGAGGTCTCTGACACCTCACTCCCCAACGACCGCGTAGGTTATGGAAGATCTCTACCTTTTACCTGTACTTTTTAAGCCAACGAAACTGGCGACTGTAGTTTCGCTACTACACGTTCTCTTTTCTTCTCTGCAATACTCACCGCCACTTCTACGTTTTCATCGTCCACTATAACGCTCATGGTGTCTCGAGCTGCAACAGACAAATTTTATCAGATTAATGACTGTCTGTCTGTCTGTCTGTCTGTCTGTCTGTCTGTCTGTCTGTTTTTGCCTGTCTATCTGTCTGTCTGTCTGTCTGCCTGTCTGTATGTCTGTCTGTAAGTCTCTCTCTTCTCTTCTCGTCTCTCCTCTCCTCCTCTCTCTCCTCTCTCTCTCTCTCTCTCTCTCTCTCTCTCTCTCTCTCTCATTGCTCAATTTTTAATGCTGGCGCGCGCGTTAGTGTGTGTGTGTGGTGTGTGTGTGTGTGTGTGTGTGTGTGTGTGTGTGGTGTGTGTGTGTGTGTGTGTTGTTGCGTTTTCCGTTTGTCATATTTAACTCTGAATTATTCAATGCACCGCTTTTAAGTTTTGTTCAAATATTTTTCTCCATCGCTGTTTGTTCTTTCTTTGCTCGACAACCCCCCCCCCCCCCCCCCCAAATTAAAAAAAAATTCTCCGAGACTTTATCTGCCATGTGCTTTCAGCCCTTGGTTA
>CM060335.1:47223732-47236232 GCA_030674155.1 Stramonita haemastoma
AGAAAGGGAGAGAGGGAGAGAGAGGGAGGGAGAGAGACAGACAGACAGAGACAGAGACAGAGTCAGAGAGACAGAGAGACACAGAGAGAGGGAGAGGGGGACGGTGGGGAGGGAGAGAGAGACAGAGAGAGAGGGAGAGGGGGGAGAGTGGGGAGGGAGAGAGAGAGACAGAGAGAGAGGGAAGAAGAAGAAGAGAAGAAGAAGAAGAAGAAAGAAGAAGAAGAAGAAGAAGAAAGAAGAAGAAGAAGAAGAAGAAGAAGAGGAAAGAAGAAGAAGAAGAAGAAGAAGAAGAAGAAATGAAAATAAGAACGGGTGTCTGGAACACATGTGGGAAGCATACTGTGTAGAACTGCTGAATTGAATTGAACTGCACACCACTTTTAGTCACGGCAGATTTCTCTACGTAGGATTCAGACTGCTCTCCCCGGGGATAGTTCGTCGCCACAAAAACAGCGCCACCCATACATTTTTGTTGTTTTGCTGCTTGTAAGTGGATGTGTTTCCCTATCAAGAGTGAATTTTTCCTAAACTATTCTCTTTTCCAGGGACAACTCTCTTGTTGCCTCTTGTTGGTTCTTTTACGTGCACTGAATGCGTGTTGTACACGGTACCTCGGTGTATCGTCTCATCCTCAAGACTAGCACCCAGACAATCATTTACAGTCTAGGGGGGAGTGTTGGCACAAGCGGGGAGCGAACCTAGCTTCTCTCACTTTTTAGGCAGGTGCGTAACCTTTAGACTACCGACAACCATCAAAGAATAAATCGTTGTGCACCGCAGCAAAGCATAGGATATTACAGTACTTGTTTTATTATTTTCTGTATTCTTTAATTTCGCGGATAATAGAATAACTCCTCGTGT
The DNA here is from genome assembly GCA_030674155.1 of Stramonita haemastoma. Lineage (NCBI taxonomy): Eukaryota > Metazoa > Mollusca > Gastropoda > Neogastropoda > Muricidae > Stramonita > Stramonita haemastoma. The sequence goes on from CM060335.1 coordinate 47,224,594, forward strand.
GCTTTATAACAACCAGTCCTCGTCTGAATGCAGTTTTCTCAATTTTGTCATCCCTTCCCAAACGCACACAATGGCCTACTCTTCCGAAAAGTTGAACGGGTTTTAACGTGTGCGCAAGATGTTCTGCGTGCATTCGCACACGGTTTATAGCCTCATCCAAAGGACTTTTGGGGACGAGTGGAGTCGGCTCTGATGTTAACTCCAGAGGAAAATTCCTCTTGAAGGGGATTCGAACCCAGGTCAGCAGATCACGAGCACACCACTCTGACCACCAAGCTATCCCGTCTGCGTACAGGTTACTGTGCTAAAGTACAGTACAGAGCAGTACAGTACAGTACAGAGCAGTATAGTGCAGTACAGTGCAGTACAGTGCAGTACAGTGCAATACAATGCAGTACAGTGCAGTACAGTCCAGTACAATGCAGTACAATGTAGTACAGTGCAGTGCAGTACAGTGCAGTGCAGTACAGTGTAGTACAATGCAGTACAGTGCAATGCAGTACAGTGCAGTACAGTGCAGTGCAGTGCAGTACAGTGCAGTGCAGTGTAGTACAGTGCAGTACAGTGCAGTGCAGTGCAGTACAGTGCAGTATAGTGCAGCACAATGCAGTACAGTACAGTGCAGTGCAGTGCAGTACAGAGCAGTGCAGTGCAGTGCAGTACGGTGCAGTACGGTGCAGTGCAGTGCAGTACAGTGCAGTACAGTGCAGTACAGTGCAGTACGGTGCAGTGCAGTGCAGTACAGTGCAGTACAGTGCAGTGCAGCACAGTGCAGTACAGTGTAGTACAGTGCAGTACAGTGCAGTACAGTACGGTACAGTGCAGTACAGTGCAGTGCAGTACAGTGCAGAACAGCGAAGTCCAACAAAGGACAGTTGGATTACGCTCAACGCTTTACACAAGCATGACTGTGATACACACACACACACACACACACACACACACACACACACACACACACACACACACACACACACACACACATTCTTATAAACATACATACACACACTCTTACACAAACACACACACACACACTGACACACACACACATACACACACACACTCTCTCACACACACATACACACTCTTACACACACATCCACACACATTCTTACACACACACACACACACACACACACACACACACACACACAAACACACACACACACACACACACACACACACACACACACACACACACACACACACACTCTCTCTCTCTCTCTCTCTCTCTCTCTCTCTCTGACACACACACATACATACACTCTTACACACACACACACGCAACACACACACACACACACACACACACACACACACACACACACACACACACACACACACACACACACACACACACACACATGATTTATTGATAGGGCCATTGTGTGTAAAACAAGAGAACAGTTGGCGCATTGTGGGGCAAGCAGCCACGCTGAGTGAAGTCTGTCTTTTTTATTCACAAGAAATAATGCACACAGCTCTTTGTTTTTCTTCCTCAACCAACAGTCAACTGCAAACACACACACACGCGCACGCGCGCGCACACACACACACAAACACACACACACGCACGCACACACACACTCTCTCTCTCTCTCTCTCTCTCTCTCTCTCTCTCTCTCTCTCTCTCTCTCTCTCTCTCTAAAAGGTTTTCTTGTTCAGAAAAAGAACTGCTCATATGGAGGAACTGTTTATATTATCGTTATGCTTCTATTAAAAATGATACTATTCTGATTGAAAAAACTGACTATGATAGTAAAGAAAATCCTCTGTGTCTCCCACTATGGATTGAGGATCAAGTACCAGTCCAGCTGTCAAAGTCAGTTCTTCGTGTTTTTCATAATGATGTAAAAATTGTGACTCTGTCCCTGTATTTTGCACGACAAGGCACAGGAACCCTACTGTGTCAGGGAATCGACTGTGCAAAATGGGACAAAGATGAATGTGAAGTGTTGAAAGATGTTGTTATGATGTTCTGTGAAAATAATGATTCCCACACACTTCAACACACCTTACTCACACTTCCTCTAACCTTTCTATCTGATGACGGAAGCAGTTTACCATTGACTGCACCCTCAAATGATGACATGACAGTTGTCTCTCCCTCTCACCCCTCATTTTCCACCACACCAGAAGAATCTCTCCATGATAATGTTCTTCTGGATATGATAGACACTTCTTTGTTATCCCCCTGTACTAACAAAACTGAAGTGAGCCTGATTCTCCCAACCAGTAAACAAGATTATGGTCATGAATGTACCAAAGGCTGTGAGCTCACTGTGAGCCCTAGCGCAATGTCTGACACTGGTGTGTGCACACCACACAGAACTGAAAGTATGAAACCAACACCTAAACTGGCGAAACAAACAAAACGTTATCGAAGACGGACTCTGTGTCCCTCTCAGCACACCAACAAAACCATAACTGAAAAAACTGCATTCCATTGAAACAACTCTTGATTTCTTGTTTACTAAACTTACTGACCAAGATGGGGAGTTTTCCTCTAAACTGGAAGACTTGAAATTCTCCATCAAACATGAGCTCAAGCACCACATTGACCTCAAGGTCCAGTCACTTTTGACTGCTGTCGAAAGTCTACAAGCTAGCCTGTCTAAATGTGATGCCACTATCAACAGCCTATTGAAAGAAAACCACTGTCTAAAAACTACTCTAGGGACAGTTCATTCTCAAGTAAGACAACTAAAGGCAAAATCTGACTCCAATAAAACTGTAGGCACACAGTACAGCATGCCAGCCACAGATGTGACTGATAAAACCATATGTGACAAAGGCACAGAGGAACAAGCCTCTGGTGGTTCTTCACCGCCTCTGTCAGTTGTGCATACAGCAGTAAAGGGTGATTCTAGTGACCACTCTATGTCTGTTAATGACATTACTGAGGAGGCCACAAAAGAAAACTCACCATCTCAAATTGCAGGCACTGAGAGAGGTATGAAAAATGTGGTAAATGTTCCTCTCAAAAACAGTTTTGAGATACTTTCATCTCTCAGACAGGATCAGGATCCTAAGGAACAAGTTTCCAGCTCTGTAAACGAGGAGCGTGTAGCCTCAAAACCAACTAGGCAAACTCATCCTAAAACTAAGCAGTCTCCTACAGAATTGAAAGTAAACCCTGAACAAGTCTTGAATAATATAGTTATTCCGGCAGAAACTTCCTCCCTTCTTATTGGTGACTCTGTCATCAAGTATATCAATCCTAGACGTTTGGAAACAAAAATCAACTCGTTGTTCAAAATCTGTGTAAGAGGTTTAACTGTTGTAAATCTCATTCAGTCCCTCAGAGACATGGTGCCACAGGATCAAGTCAGCACAGTCATTGTGCATGTAGGGATAAATGACTGTCCCAGTGGTCCCATCCCCACGCAGACTTGGAAGGAGGCAATCTCTCTGTGTAGAGATTGCTTTCCAAGAGCCTGTGTCACCTTTAGCTCAATACTCCCTGCTCGTGGAAGACACCAGCTTAACAATTCCATAATACCTTCTAATAAAAATTTGCAAGAAGCATGTTCTTACTTCCAGATTGATATGATTGACCATATCAGAGTTTTCAATACCCCAAATGGTGCCCCACGTCAGGCTTTGTATAACGACCCCATTCACCCCAGTGCAAAAGGTACAGCTCGTTTAGCTGTCAGCTTCAAACAAGCTTTTTCCCAGTCACATGCACGTGTCACTGAGCCCAGCAACACTAAGTACTCTCTTAGAGAGCAAACTGGTGCTCCTCCTCGTGGCCATCCTGCTGGTTTTGGCATGAGGGATGTAAAGAGAACATCCCAGCATAGGCCTGGGGGTGACTCCAGGTTTATGGGAACCACCAGGTATGCAGGTGTTCCATCTGTAGCAGAATTCCCCCCTTTGCCCTCCAGGAACAACCCTTCTCTGGTTAGAGGTGGGATGGAACATGGGTTCCAGGATCCAGCATTGGTACCCAGACCATGGGAGGGTTCGCAGGACTGTGGAGGGGGTGTGGCTGCAGGTGTCGAAAGCCACAGGTCACAGGCTGACAGGGGCCTGCACCCTCCCTACCCTCACACAGCACCTCCCCCTCAACCACCCCCTCTTCCATCCTACCCACAATATTTGACCCCACCTACTCCTTACCCCGGGTTCCCACATCCATATCCCATTCCCCCATATGTTTTTTCAGGAAGAGATCTTGCCCCCAAACAACCACATTTTTCACTTCACCCTAGTGCGGCTGGTTTTGACCCTAATGCTCATGTGAATACTCATAAATGGTTTTCACCCAGTCCTGCTGGCCAGTATGCTCAGCAATTAATAAACCTGGCCTCACAAAATGATTGTATAGTTTGAATATAAACTGTGTGATGATTGTAAGCATGAGCTGAGTGAGTGTATGTGCATTATAAACATATATTTGTATTACGCTATTTTGATTAAAATGTACAGGCATTATAAACATACATTTGTGTTTTGCGAATTGATTATAAATTTGTTACCATGTGACTGGGAGGTAATTAGATTACCTCCCATGCGAACAGAGACCTGATGCAACATAGTGTTTCTAAATTTGGACACACCTGTCAATTGTGTGAGCCTCTGTATCCTTGGGTAGTGTTGAGGATCTGCTTTTCATAGACACTTTGCCTTTACAGTAAAGTGTAGGTTGTGGTTATTTTTTATATAATTTAATTATATCCTCTTTGTAAAGGACCCATTTATGCTTGAGCTTGTTCCCCAGGTGCAGAATTTTTGCAGAGATACATATATCTATATGTATGTTCATGTCTTAAAAATATTTTGCACAAGCATTATAAAAATATATTTGTATTTTGCAAATTGATTATAAATTTGCTACCATGTGACAGGGAGGTAATTAGATTGCATCCTATGCGCTGTTGCAGCCTTGTGTTTCTAAATTCAGACACACCTGTCAATTGTGCAAGCCTCTGTATCCTTGGGTAGTGGTATCAATTTGCTTTTCATAGACATTTTATCTTTGCTGTAAAGTGTAGGTTCCTTTTCTTTATTTAACTATATCCTCTCTGTAAAGGACCCATTCAGGCTTGAGCTTGTTACCCAGATGCAGATTTTGTTGTTGTTGTTGTTTTGATAGATATATGATTATATGCATGTCCTATGTCTTTAAATGTTTTGCACATCCAGATAATCCCCCCTCTATTAGACGAATGAACACACAGGATGAATGACAGAAACTCAGCTAAGAAGCAATTTTGGTGACAGGATCAAGACAGCAATTTTTGTTTTGTGACCTGAATGGTTTGTTTGTTTGTTCTATATCTTAAATGCTTTTTCCTATTCATTTTCATGTTACTGGTAATAAATGAGTGTAATACAGCTGTCAACAAGTGACTGGTGATGGCCAAGCTTATACCTGGACTAGGGACTTTGATGAATATTGTTATTGAATCTAAAGGTCAGGTAAGAGTATTAAGTCTTGACAGGACAAGTAGATGTAAGATTTGATACTGGATAATTGTCCAGCTGGTGATTGGCTTGGCAACTGCCTGTTGATTATTTGGCTTTAAATTTGTGCTTCCATTTGTTCTTTTTTTTTCTTTTTTTTTTTTTACTGAACATTGTATTTTTCCTTTTAAATTTTGATCTTCAATTTTGTGTTTATTGATAGAGGTGTGTGTTGTGGAGATATCTTGTATTTGTTATAAAATCATTTTGTTATTGTTATTGTTGTTTTGTAATGTTAATTGACTAGAATAATATAAGAAAGATAAATATACCCGGTAATTATATAGTGATTCTATTTTTCTTGTTATTAGCCTAATTGCTTATGCTATGGCAAATCAATCAAACAACAATGGTTGGTTAACTAAATTTGGACTCAAAGTAGGCTTTCTCAATGTTTGCCACCTGCTAAACAAAGTTTCAGATTTACCAACTATTTTGTCAAATTCAAACAATTCTTTTCATGTATTTGGTTTTGCTGAGTCACGATTATCATCTAATGTAGCAGATGGTATAGTATCAGTTCCAGACTACAATTTTGTGAGACGAGATGCTAAAACTAAGTTAGAAACAGGAATAATAACTTATATCCATCAGTCAGTTAATTACAAACATATAACATTATTTGATAAATACGGTATTGAATGCATATGGTTAGAAATACGCATGAAAGGAACTAAACCAATACTGATGGGATTTTTGTATAGGAACCCAAAGGAACGAATCAATTGGTATGACCAATTTGAGCACATGATGGACGATGTTTCTAACTACTCAGCAGAAATCATTCTTCTTGGTGATTTCAATATTGATTTACTAAAACGACATGATAATTGGAAAAAAACGTTTGAGGTATATAATCTGTCTCAATTGATAACTACTGCTACAAGAAAAACATTGTGTTCTCAAACATTAATTGATCATATATATACAACTAATCTGTCTAACATAGTAGAATTGTCTGTACCAGTCTATGGTATTAGTGATCACTATCCTGTATGTTTTACCTGGTCTAAAAAAGGTGCAAAAATCCCTAGATGTAAACACAAGTGTATTTCTTTTCGCAGTTACAGAAACTTTGATACAGAAGGATTTTTGTCTGACCTATGCAAAGCAGATTTTTCATATGTATATCAGTTTACTGACCCAGATAAAGCTCTCGCTACTTGGTATAGCATCTTTATATCAATATTTGATAGTCACGCCCCTCTCAGAGTAAAACGTGTTAAAGCTAGAGACAAACCACCGTGGCTTACTGATGAGATTAACGAAGCTATAATTATCCGTGACAAACTACTAAGACTAACAGGAAAAGATGAAAAGTTTAAGGAACAACGAAATAAAATAACACATATGAAACGAATTGCAAAAAAGAAATATTTTAGTGAGCTAATTTCATCCAAAAAAGAGTCAAAGTCTATCTGGAAAGCCATAAACCAATTAGCTGGTAAACCATCCATAACAAATGCTTCAGATACAGGGCTGTCAGCTGAAAATATCAATAATCATTTTTGTACCATAACAGAAAAACTTGTGAATGTTAACCACTGTGAACAAAATGATTTACTCCTTTTAAAGAAATTTTGTGGTTCTAAAAATATTAAGTCAAAAATTACATTTAGGTTTATTGGTGTGCATGATGTGTATAAGGAATTATGTTTATTGAAGCAAACAAGCTCTCGTGGAGTAGATAATTTGGATAGCAAAATTTTGAAAATTTCTGCACCTGTAATCTCAGAACATCTTGCTTACATTTATAATCTTTGTATTGAAAAAGGGTGTTTTCCTCAAATGTTCAAAGATGCCAAAGTAATACCCATATTCAAATCTGGTGATCCTAATGACCCTTCTAATTATAGACCTATCTCAATACTATCTACATTGTCTAAACCTTTAGAAAAACATCTAAAACAACATTTTTTGTTACACTTTACAAAATATGAATTATTTCATCCTAACCAAAGTGGGTTTAGGAAAGATCATTCATGCCATACAGCACTTAGCAATCTAATAGAGCAGTGGCATTATAATATTAACAGTGATCTATTAACGGGTGCATTATTTGTTGATTTTGCTAAAGCATTTGACTGTATTGAACACAATCTACTCATAAGGAAACTCAGAATGTATGGCATATGTCCAGATGCACTTAAACTTATTAACTCATTTCTTAATGACAGGAGACAAATTGTTTATCAAGACTCGACAATGTCATCTTTCTTGCCCGTAAAATATGGTGTTCCTCAAGGGTCTGTGTTAGGGCCCGTCCTCTTTTCTATATACATTAATGATCTTCCCCTCCATTTTCTTCCACATGTGAACTTTTTGCAGATGACACTACCATACATACTGTAGGTACAGACTTAATGTCTTTAAGTACGGTTTTACAAAATGACTTGGACAATCTGACAACATGGACAGAACACAATCATATGGCTCTCAATCCTCAGAAATCAAAACTCATGGTTGTTACAACGAGGCAAAAGCGTCAAAACTTCAAAAGCAAATTAACTAGTATAAAAATTATTGATAACGTGTTGGAAGAGGTAAATTCATTTAAATTACTTGGTCTGTATATTGATAATAACTTGTCCTGGTCTAATCACATCTTTAATGTCTCAAAGAAAATATCTAAGAAACTTTTTCAACTTAACAGAATAAAACATTTTCTAGATCAGCATACTCGCAAACTATTCTTCTCTGCTTATATAAAACCAGACCTAGATTATGCCTCTACTTGCTGGGACTTGGCCAGTAAAAACTGTATAAAACGAATAGAAAGAGTATATAAACGTTCACTAAAGGTAATTCTCCTCAAAACTAGTTCCCTAGAAGTTTGTGACTATAAAGAGTTGGATATTCTTCCCTTAAGTTTAAAGTGTCGCTTTAATAAAGGCCTATTTATGTATAAAATTATGAATAATTTAGCTCCACGATATCTTTGTCAGAAATTTCCAGTGAAAACAGTTCGAAATAAAAGTGTGGTTATTACTCCTCGACCAAGAACTGATCTTTTTAAGTCCTCTCTTGTATATTCTGGTACCAGACTATGGAATGAAATCCCCATCTCAATTAAAAATAAAAGTAGTATATCATCATTCAAAAAAGCATACCACACATACTTGTTCAATTCAATGTGATTGACATTAGTGAGCTCCCTTTGAACTGGTGTGTGTATGTGTGTGTGTGTTTGTGTGTGTGTGTGTGTGTGTGTGTGTGTGTGTGTGTGTGTGTGTGTGTGTGTGTGTGTGTGTGTGTGTGTGTGCGGGAGGCACACGCGTGTGGGCACATCCTCAAGTGCCTGGGTGGTGTATGCTGCCTAATGGGTCAAGTTGGACTTTTGTTTTTGATGGCACATTGGGTGGGCAATACTTTTTTTTTTTTTTTTTTTTTTTTTTTTTTTTTTTTTTTTTTTTCCCCCCCAACATTAGTGAGCTCCCTTGAACTGGTGTTGTTGTTTTTTTTTGACATTGGTGAGCTCCCTTTGAATTGGTGTGTGTGTGTGTGTGTGTGTGTGTGTGTGTGTGTGTGTGTGTGTGTGTGTGTGTGTGTGTGTGTGCGTGTGTGTGTGTGTGTGTTTTGATCTTTGATAAATAATGAAATTGTAAAAGGTTTTTCTTTTTTTTTATTGTTTGGTTGGGTTTTGTTGATTATTTTTTTTTTTTTTTTTTTTTTTTTTTTTTTTTTTTTTTTTTTTTTTTTTTCTGAAATGGTGTAATGCGTATTTTTATGTTTATTCTTTAGGCATATCCCATTGTAGCAGAGATACTGTACTGGTATGGATATGTATCCACGATGAAGAGTGTGTGTGTGTGTGTGTGTGTGTGTGTGTGTGTGTGTGTGTGTGTGTGTGTGTGTGTGTGTGCGGGTGTGTGGGATGGGTGGTGCCTGGGTGGTGTGTCAAAATGGGTCAAGTCGGACTTTTGTTTCGGGATGGTGCATTGGGTGGGCAGTACAATTGCTTTTTTTTTTTTTTTTTTTTTTTTTTTTTTTTTTTTTTTCCCCCAACATTAGTGACCTCCCTTTGAACTGGTGTGTTTTTTGACATTGGTGAGCTCCCTTTGAATTGGTGTGTGTGTGTGTGTGTGTGTGTGTGTGTGTGTGTGTTTTGGTGTGTGTGTGTGTGTGTGTGTGTGTTTGATCTTTTGATAAATAATGAAATTGCAAAAGGTTTTCTTCTTTTTTTTTATTGTTTGTTTGGTTGGTTTTTGATGATGTTTTTTTTTTTTTTTTTTTTTTTTTTTTTTTTTTTTTTTTTTTTTTTTTTTTTTTTTTTTTTGTTTTGTTTTTGTTTTTCTTTTCTGAAATGGTGTAATGCGTATTTTCATGATTATTTTTCACGCATATCCCATTGTAGCAGAGAAACTGTACATGTGTATGAATATGTATCCAGGATGAAGTGTGTGTGTATGTGTGTGTGAGTGAGTGAGTGTGTGTGTTTATGCTTGTGGGTGTGGGTGTGGGTGGAAGGGTGCTATGTCTTGACTTTTGAGGATGAATTGTTTATGGGAGGGGAGTAGTTTGTGTCTGACTGGTTTTGCTTATTCATTTGATTCGTTATGTCAATTTTCAATGATTTCCTGATTATCAGTAATTGGATGACAATATGACTGATGGATTTTTTTTTTTTTTTTTTTTTTTTTTTTTTTTTTTTTTTTTTTTTGCTATCTTACATTTCTTTGTCTATTAATTCATTGATTTATTCATAATTGTTTCCTTTTTGCCCATGAGGGCCTGGTGTAAAGAAGCCTCTGGCTTATCCAATTACCCTCATTAAAATTTCGAGTTTCGAGTTTCGAGTTTCGAGTTTCGAGTTTCGAGTTTCTCTCTCTCTCTCTCTCTCTCTCTCTCTCTCACACACACACACACACACACACACACACACACACACACACACACACACACACACACACACACACACACACAACACAGGGAAACAGAAAGTAGCACAGTAGCACAGAGAGAGAGACAGACAGACAGACAGACAGAGGGAGACAGAGAGAGGGAGAAGGAGAGAGAGAGAGGAGCAGAGAGAGTGAGAGAAAGAAAAAGAGTATCAGAGACACACACAGACACACACACAGAGAACATAATTAGTTGCATCGGACATAGTCCCTACGGCATAGATTCTGCGTCATAGCTTTAACATACGACAAACTCATGAATTGTGCTCTTTTTTCTGATCACAGGGAATTTTGTTCTCACATTTTTGAAGCCTGTGTGTGCAAGCCTAACAATTACCAACCAGGACCCATCTCTACAAGGATTCCCATTGGAAACGGCTGTCTGTGTTGTAGTGTGTACACTTTTCCTTTCACATGAACTGGGGCTAGGGCTGGTAGTTCTGTCATGTCGGCACGTCTCGGCTTCACAACACTATGATTGCCTCTGCCTTTCACTTTGAATAATCGTGTCTGCTCTGGACCTACCGAGTTCATCATTTCCCGAAGACGTAATGCAGCTACTTTCACAGTGGGGTGGTGGTGAGGGGGGGGGGGAGATAGTCGAATACGCAAAATCTCAACATTGGTGAACTTTGAAGCTCGAGCTAAAAAAAAACAACAACAAAAAATAACCACACTGTAAGACAATCAAGATCACTATCGTTGAAAGCACGACGACACAATAGCACAGCATAGAAAATCAATGTCTCTGTGTCCAAGAGCTGTACTTCACAGTTACAATTGTACAAGTAGGTACTACACTGCATCACGTAGCAAAACAAAACCAAAAAAAACCAGTTGCTTTGACAGATCATTCGCCTAGACAGACGCCTGTGCGCTGGCGAATGTTTTAAGCTGCATGCTAGGCATTAGTAGATTATTTTCGCGACAAACTGACATGAATCATTTAGATCTTTAGCATCCATCCTTTTTCCCTCAACAGTAAACATGCCATCCATTCTCATCACACCATTTGAATAAAATATACCCTACAGAAAACATTCAACATATGATTCATGATCATTCACATCATGACATTACAAAAATGGATGGATATTTTCCATTTCGGGGGACAGGATAGCTCGGTGGTTAGAGCACTCGCTTTCCCCAAATTAAGGTTAAGCAGCATCGAGCGTGGTTACAAATTGAATGGGTGACCGTTTGCGCGCCTTGGCTTAAGTATAGTCCCCCAGTTCACCCAGCTGTCAATGGGTACCTGCCCTCTTT
>CM060335.1:47241232-47246232 GCA_030674155.1 Stramonita haemastoma
GAATGGGATGGGACTGTAAGAGATAAAGAGAGGTATGATATTTATAGATCATTTAAAAGTATTTTTGCAAAAGAGCAGTATTTAAACTCCATGGATATCTACTGCTTTCGTGTGGCTATTGCGCAAGCAAGATTTAATATTTTACCTCTTAATAATAATGTGTATAGATATAGTGATAGTATTCGAGACAAATTGTGTCCATTTTGTGAAACGAAAATTGAAAATGAAGTTCACTTTCTATTGGAATGTTATATGTACACAAGCTTGAGAGATAAGTTTTTAAGCAAATGTATCAATGTACCAATGCGAAATCTGCTCAAAGTAACAAATAATGAGTACATGCAAAATTTGTCTAGGTATATTTTTCATGCTATCAACAAGAGAAAAACAATGTTGACATTAGCACTTTCTTGAATAACTGTTACAAGTTGATAACTATTTAATATGTATGATTTTTCTGCGACATCATTTTATTTCTATGGCTGGGTTATTGTGATTTCGGGTCTATAACCATGAAATGGAGTAATGGTGGTTTTTCCTCTTTAATCAGACATAATCGTTGTTTGTTTATGCATTTGTTTTGCCAATGACGAATGAACCTATTGCTAAATCCCAAGCCCATCAAATGTATTGTGGTCCAAGGCCAATGTACATTAAATCATTTCAATGTTCAGTGTTTCTCTCCCCCTCCCCCCCCCCCCTCCTTTCCCTCCCCCAACAACCCTGCTCTTTGCTGCACTTCAGGTCAGGTTATCTTTGTCTTTGTACTCCTGTTCTTGCCTGATAAAGCATTATTGTTTGTGTGTATTTTTTGTCGGTTCACGTTACGTTCGTTTTCGTTACTGATACTGATTGATCGATTGATATTTCCTTACGATATCACTGACATTACATGTTTGTATTGCTGGGCTTGTTGTGGGTTTTTTGTTTATGTTTTTGTTTTATTACATTGAATAATCGATTTTTCCCCATAATTTTTACTTGAGTGGTTTTTGAAAGAGCTGAGCTGTTGGGTGGAAAAGAGATGTTAATGCAGTTTTCTGTACCTGACCCTCCACAGCATAATGAGTTGCACTGTGCCTGGTGTCCTGTTTTTTTTAACTGTTAACATGCTATCATTATGTCATTCTTTAAACGATTTTCAAAATAGAAAACCAGACTAAAAATGGGACATATTGTTTGAAAAAAAAGCAATCACAAATTAGAATGCTTGACTCCAGGAAGTGATAAAATGAGGGGGAAAATGACGAATTTTGTATCGTTATAGGTGGCCAGTATAGGGGGGGGGGGGGGTGAGTGTTTTCAAAGAAAGGAAAAGGAAATAAAATTCACGTCTTAATACTTCATTACAAGGTAGAATAAGCCTTAGGAATAAACCTTATAATTTTATAGTCAATTAAAATCTTTAAAAAAAAAGATATGAACACCCTGACCCCTATCTGCTTTAATCACTTTTAGCGGAAAAGTGGGTCAGCTGCTATGCGACTCATTTTGTCGTGGAGTGTCACAATGATTTCCTTCAATAAAAACAGTTGTTCATCCATTCCATCATTTTCTTTCTTTGTCCATCTTGGAGTCCAGAAAAATCATCCCCGAAGCCGGAATGCAGTTACACTAATAGTGGGGCAAAACGGTGCCATACTCTAAATCTCACCAGCAGCTCGTGCGGAGAAACAAAATTGGTTTTGTTTTTAATTTATTCTATTTATTAATGTTTATTTTTTTTATACCACTTCATGTCACAGCAGATTTCTCTGCCTAAAATTCGGGCTGCTCTCCCCCGGGGAGAGCGCGTCGCCACAAGTGCAGCGCATACCCATTATTTTTTCCCCCTCAGGGATAGTGTCTAAACACGACATCTGTGTGCATGCTGGGGTTTGTTTTTTTAATTTTGTCATCCGCTCCTACCGGCACACGATGGCCTGCTCTTCCGAAAGGCAGAACGGGTTTTAATGTGTGCGAAAGATGTTCTGCGTGCGTTCGCACACGGGGCCTCGGTTTATAGTCTCATCCGAATTACTTAATTGCAGGGAAGTGAAGATGGAGAACATAGGGGAGATAGGGGAGAACATTGTAACTATGGTGATGTCATGATTGTAACTATGGTGATGTCATGATTCCAGACACGTGCCGACAAACCACTACCTGCAAACCTCAGTGCAGTGCCTCAACAACTCCTACAGAAGTTGGTGAAGGAGAAGTCAAGTTATTTCACAGGATGTCATTAAGGAGGAAGGAAGGTGACAGCATCGTCAAGTTAATTCACAGTGTGGTTTTAAGAATTAAGGAAGGTGACAGAATGGTTAAGTTATTTCACAGTATGTTATTAAGAAAGGTGACAGCATAGTCAAGTTATTTCACAGTACGTTATTAAGGAGGAAGGAAGGTGACAGTATAGTTATTTCACAGTATGTTATTAAGGAGGAAGGAAGGTGACAACATGGTTAAGTTAATTCACAGTATGTTATTAAGAAAGGTGACAGCATAGTTAAGTTATTTCACAGCATGTTATTAAGGGGGAAGGAAGGTGACAGTGTAGTTATTTCACAGTATGTTATTAAGAATTAAGGAAGGTGACAGTATTCACTCACTCACTCACTCAGTCCCATGTCCCAAAGGACGTAGGGGGGACATGAGAGAAGACGCAACGGAGATCTTTTTCCATGCTTCACGATCCTGTGTGGCTAGTAGGAGGCGTTGCAGGGGTTGGGCGGTCCAGTCTTTGATGTTGTCAACCCATGATTTCTTTTGGCGGCCTCTTCTTCTCTTGCCCTCGACTGTTCCTTGCAAGATGGTTTTTGCTAGGGTGTTGTGTCTTGTGGTGTGACCAAACCACATCAGCTTTCTCCTCTTTATGGTGGAGAGCAAAGGCTCTTGGGGGCCCACACGCTTTTTGATTTCTTCTTTCACATAGTTATTGGTCTTGTGTTCTTTGTATGATATTTTGAGGAGTCTTCTGTGGCACTTGTTCTCGAATGCTTGGATTCTTCTCTCTAACTCTGCTGTCAGAGTCCATGATTCACAGCCATATAGGAGGATAATGAACAATGAACAATGAACAATGAACAAATTTTATTTAAAGAGGGTAATGGCATAAGCAAACATGCTTTTTTACAACCAGCCCTCTGGGCAAAAACAAAAAACAAAAAACACAAAAAAAGGAAGAAAACATACAAAAAACCAGAAACTGAATAAATTTATATAAAAAAAGGCATAGCAATATGGTGATATCACGAGGGATTTGTAGAGGTGGTATTTGGTGCAGAAGCTGATGTTGTTGCTTCTGATGATCCTCTGGAGTCTGACTAGAGCAGATGTTGCTGTTGCAATGCAAGCTTTCACTTCATTGTTTGATGTGCCATCTTTTGTTAGGATGGAGCCTAAGTATTTAAATTGGTACACCTCTTCCAATATTTCTCCATTCATCTGACAGTATAGTTAAGTTAATTCAAACTTTGTCGTTGTTTTGTTTTGTTTTGTTTTTTTAAAGAATTAAGGAAGGTGACAACATAGTTAAGCTAATTCACAGTATGTGTTTAAGAATTTAGGGAGGTGACAGCATGGTTAAATTAATTCACAGTTTGCTTTTTAAGGAAGGTGACAGCATACTTAAGTTAATTCACAGTATGTGTTTAAAGAATTAAGGAAGGTGACTGCAAAGTTAAGTTAATTCTCAGTATGTTTTTAAAGAATTAAGGAAGGTGACAGCATAGTTAAGTTAATTCACAGTATGTTTTTAAAGAATTAAGGAAGGTGACTGCAAAGTTAAGTTAATTCACAGTATGTTTTAAGGAAGGTGACTGCAAAGTTAAGTTAATTCACAGTGTGTTTTTAAAGAATTAAGGAAGGTGACTGCAAAGTTAAGTTAATTCACAGTATGTTTTAAGGAAGGTGACAGCAAAGTTAAAGTGTTCACCTGCCTGACAGGTAAATCCTGAAGTTCTCTGTTCCACTCCCAGCCTTGTCTTCCTTCTTCCCAGTTTGACGGGAAAATCGATCTGAATGTCAAAGTCCTTCGAATAAGACGATAGACCGAGGCCTCCGTGTGTGAATGCACATTCGAAGAACATCTTGCGCACACGTTAGAAAACCTGTTCCGCCTTTCGGAAGAGTAGACCAATTCGTGCCGGTAGAAATGGATGATAAAATTAGATTTTTAAAAAAACCTGTATGCACACAGTGGGTTGTGTTTAGATACAATACACGAAGTTTGAATGTGGCTACTTAAATGATGGTGGTAAAGGTCGAGGGGGGGGGGGGGGTAAACAGTTTCTTACGCTTAAAATGTTACCATTTATTCACCTCGGAGCTCAAGCTGAGAAACAACAGAAGGTATGCTTTTACCCAAAAAAACAACAACAAAAAAGAAAGAAAAAACAACTTTTTTTCTATATTTACCACAGCCCCAGATTGTGTGTGCGCTCACCAGGACTGAATAATGATGCGGTATATTGATCAGTGCCGGGGTATTTCTGTCCACTGTGTTAGCAATCAGAATCTCAGCTGGAATCCCAGGACTGTCATTAACGTCTAATCAAGCATGAAAAAGGACCAACTAACGACAACATGATCAATCCAGTCCGTTCGGCACACGCCAAATTAAAGCTCTGTCGGTTATTGATGTCAACAATGGCAGGAATTAGAAGAAGTTATTACTTAATAAAACATAGGTTAAAGAAAAAAAAGGTCCTTCCTCGGGGTAACATAGAGATACTCATTAAAAATGGTGTAATGTGCTTCCCTTCACACATTTGAACATAACCACACACGCACACCGCACACGACACACGCACGCACCGCTCCCACACTCCTCTACTCTCTCTCTCTCTCTCTCTCTCTCTCTCTCTCTTCTCTCTCTCTCTCTTCTCTCTCTCTCTCTCTCTCTCTTACACACACACGTTATACACTTTGGCGGGGTGATTAGGATTTCGGCTGTTGAGGGCAGGGATAGATTAGAGATAAAACAGGAGGAGAAAATCTTAGGTTTGGAATGAATATGT
>CM060335.1:47251232-47256232 GCA_030674155.1 Stramonita haemastoma
GTTGTGTAGTTGTGGCTATTATTTTATTTTTTTTTCTATCTTAATGTTATCCCTGAAAAGGGCGGGGACTGGATGTAAAAAAGCACACGAGTGCTTATCTATTATCCTCGAATAAAAGAATTTTGCCTTGCCTTGCCTTGCCTTGCCTTGTCCTCTCTCTCTCTCTCTCTCTCTCTCTCTCTCTCTCTCTCTCTCTCTCTCTCTCTCTCTCTCTCTCTCTCCTCCCTCTCTCCTCCCTGTCTCTCTCTGTCTCTTTGTGTTGTGTGTGTGCGTGCGTGCGTGCGTGCGTGTGTGTGTGTGCGTGTGCTATGTGTGTGTGTGCGTGCGTGCGTACGGTGCGGTGTGTGTATAATGTGTGCATGTGCTGGCCTATTGCTATCACAACATGACACCAGAGGTAGTCTGAGATGTATCGATCGTGATGCTGTACAGAATGAACCCTACTGATTTCCACCGCAGAGACACCATGGATTATTCTGGGACCACACGATTATGTTCATGTTCAACACGTTTACGAAGCTTACCTAGGATCGAAGTCAATGAGAGCAGTTTGTGTACTCCACCATGCGAATCACGTGAATTAAAACTGATACGATACTCCAACAAATAAATTGAAGAAATACACACACACACACACACACACACACACACACACACACACACACACACACACACACACACACACACACACACACACACACACACATCCCACCCCCCACCATTTTCTGTTTCTTTCTCTCTCTTCCTTTCCTTCTTGATCTTATTAATATTTCAACTGATAATATATTTTTATCATAAGGGGGTTTGGGTTTTTTTATGTATAAATGTGTATTGATTTATTTGATTTATGTTTTCATTTTCCTCTATGTGTCTTTTTTTTTTTAATTTTTAATATTCCTTCCCCTCCCCCCCTCCCCTCTCTGTCCGGTATCACTGTATGTGGAAAGACGTAAACTTGAAGACTACCACTACTACTACTACTACCACACCACACACACACACACACACACACACACACACACACACACACACACACACACACACACACACACACACACACACGCACGCACGCAGGCGAGGGCGCGCGCCCACGTGCGCAAACGCACATACACACAAACACACACACAAAACATACACACACACACATTAACGTTTGGACACCACACACGCACGCACCCATGCTGTAAGGAACCTGTCCAAACACACTGCAATCTCCTGGACCACCCTCCCCCCCCCCCCCCCGCGCCACACCTCCCACATCACCCCCCACTCCCCCACCCCCGTCATTCCCAAACCCATTTATCTCTCATACCCTTCTGAACTTTTTGAATACTCAATGGAACACCACAATTATTTCTTTTTAGACCTTGTTTCCTGGGCGAGCTAAACCCTTGCGGAGTTCATCCTTCTTCATGTACCGAACGCATGCTGGGTATGTTTGTGCGTGTGTGTGTGTGTGGTGTGTGTGTGTGTGTGTGTGTGTGTGTGTGTGTGTGTGTGTGTGTGTGTGTGTGTGTGTGTTGTGTGTGTTGTGTGTAATCCATCGAGCGCTGAATTATATGAAATGAACATAGAAATGAACTGGCGGTGGCACAGATTCTACTGCAGTTGTGTGTTTATAATTATATACACAAGAAGAGGAGGAAGAAGAATTGCGAAGAAGAATTGCGAAGAAGAATTGCGAAGAAGAAGAAGAAGAAGAAGAAGAAGAAGAAGAAGAAGAAGAAGAAGAAGAAGAAAGAAGAAGAAGAAGAAGAAGAAGAAGAACAACAACAACAACAACAACAACAACAACAACAACAACAACAAGAATTGCGAAGAATTGTAAAGATGAAGAAGAAGAAGAAGAACAAGAAGAAGAAGAAGAAGAACAAGAACAAGAAGAACAAGAAGAACAAGAAGAACAAGAATTAAGATGAAGAAGAAGAAGAAGAAGAAGAAGAAGAAGAAGAAGAAGAAGAAGAAGAAGAAGAAGAAGAAGAACAACAACAACAACAACAACAACAACAACAACAACAACAACAACAACAACAACAACAAGAAGAGGAAGAAGAAGAAGAAGAAGGAGAAGAAGAAGAAGAAGAAGAAGAAGAAGAAGAAGAAGAAGAAGAAGATGAAGAAGAAGAAGAAGAAAAAGAAGAAGAAGAAGAAGAAGAACAACAACAACAACAACAACTACAACTACAACAACAACAAGAGTTACAAAATACACCATCAAACAAAGACCCCTGTAAATATCAAAACAAAACCAAAAAAAAACCAACAACAACAACACTGAACATGACCACACAGAACCTAGGACAGACCACCTCCCCCTCCAAACCCTACCCCCACCCCACCCCCACCACCAACCACCCCACCCCACCCCCTAAGGGCACACAGCAAGCAAACAGAGCATTGAAGGGAACCCTGGGTTA
Organism: Stramonita haemastoma; assembly: GCA_030674155.1. NCBI lineage: Eukaryota > Metazoa > Mollusca > Gastropoda > Neogastropoda > Muricidae > Stramonita > Stramonita haemastoma. The sequence continues at coordinate 47,253,650 of CM060335.1, forward strand.
AAGACCATGAATGACAACCTGTTCAAGTTCAGCTATTGGCGACGACGTACGTATGATGCAAAAAAAAGCAAAGCTAGAGCTGGCTACCAAAGCATCACACGGATCTCCTAGCGGGATTCGAACGAAGGAGCGAAGAAGGGAATGAGGTAAGGCAGGAACAATGGGCCAGCCTGGCCATCGATCAGGTTCAGCCACCCTCTGGCGCTACTACACTGTTCTTCAATTTTCGCAATTGGTTTGGAAGCAGGGGACCGATAATATCCTGGGGTATTGATTTTTTTTTCTCCCCTACAACTCCTACTCCTTTAGCCTCAACCCTTTTTTTATCATATTTTTATTTTTAAAGCCTGCCTGCCCTCTTAGTCGTTTACTGGGAAAGGTTCGATTGTGGTTGTGTGTGTTGGGGGGGGGGGGGGGGGGTAGTGTGTGTGTGTGTGTGGGGGGGGGTGGTTGGGGGGTTGTGTATGGAGGAGGGGTGTAGTGTGTGCGTGTGTGGGGGGGGGGGGGGGTGTGTAGTGTGTGTGTGTGTGTAGTGTGTAGTGTGTGTGTGTAGTAGTAAGAAGTATAGTAGTAGTAGTAGTAGTAGTAGTAGTAGTAGTAGTAGTAGTAGTAGTAGTAGTAGTAGTAGTAGTAGTAGTAGTTCAGATTCAGATTCAGATTCATACTCACAATATTCAATTGCCATACAAGTTATGTAGACTTAGATTGACACAACAACATCGTGACACAACCAAATAAACATCAGTGATAATCATCTATGGACTCAATGTACACTAAAACCATGCTGCATTCTACTTCTCTTTTCCTCTTTTCTTAAACATTCATAGTTTTCTCAATATCTACAATGCGCATGCACCCATTAAAAGTAAGCGTGTCAAGAGCAATCCAAAAGTACCATGGATAACTGAGGAGTTAGAAAATGCCATAAAATTTAAGAAATCAGCTATCAGTTACAGGAACCAGGGAAGAATATAAAGAACAGCGAAATATAGTAAACAATATGAAACGCATAAGTAAAAAAAAGTACTTCCAACAGCTAGTTTACTCTAAGTCAGACAATAAATCTGTTTGGAAAGCAATTAACTATTTGACAAATAAAAATGTAACATCTCAAAGTTCATCGCTCAAAGATATATCCGTTGACGATATTAATGCCCATTTCTGCAATATTTCCTCTTCTACAGTACCAATAGACAGATCACATCTTAACAAGCTTGAAACATTAAAACATTTCTGTAGATCTAAAAACATTTTATCAAATTTAGATATCCCTCTTATGTGTATTAATGATGTTTACAATTCCCTTACTCATTTGAAACAGACAAATACGAAAGGTCTTGATGGCATTGATGGTAAAATTCTAAAAATAGCTGCCCCCGTCATCGCAGAATCTCTTACATACATTTATAATTTATGCATTTCTGCTAACACCATTCCTAAAGCTTTTAAAACTGCCAAAGTTATACCTATCTTTAAATCTGGTGACCGTTCAGATCCCTACAATTATAGACCAATCTCTATTCTATCCATATTATCAAAACCTTTAGAGAATCACATCAATAAACATATTCTCCATCACTTAAACCGATATAATTTGTTACATCCTAATCAATCTGGTTTCAGAGCTAACCATTCCTGCCAAACTGCTTTGACAAGCTTGGTTGATCAATGGCTTACTAATATCAATAATAACAAAATCACCGGAGTTATTATAGTAGACTTTGCTAAGGCGTTCGATGTGATTGACCACACTCTATTACTAAAAAAACTTAAAATCTATGGTCTGTCAGATAGTACTGTCAAACTCATGTTATCATTTCTTTCTGAAAGAAAACAAGTCGTTTCTGATAAAGGTAAGACATCGGCAGTACTATCCAATAACTATGGCGTCCCCAGGGATCTGTTCTAGGGCCTATTCTTTTTTCTATATATATAAATGACTTACCCTTATCTCTAAACACACAGTGCGAGTTATTTGCAGATGATACAACTATCCATACCAATCATTCTCAATTGAATGAAGTTACATCTGCTCTGCAAGAAAGTATTCACTGCCTGCTTCGATGGTCAGAGTTAAATCATATGAGTCTTCATCCCAAAAAAACTAAGTACTTAATTATAACAACTCGACAAAAGCGACAAAATCTTTCAAACAATTCTACGGCTATCTATATTAATAACAACAAAATTGATGAAGTAGACCATCATAAAATTCTTGGAATTACAATTGACAATAACCTTTCTTGGATGTACCACATCTCTGCATTATGCAAAAAAGTATCAAAATGTGTACACCAGTTATCTAAAATAAAGCATTTCTTAGACCTAAACGCTAGGAAAATGTTTTTCAATGCATATATTATATCCCATATGAGTTATGCTTCAACGATTTGGGATTCGGCTAGCGCAAATGTTCTCAAGCCATTGTTCAGTGTGCATAGACGAGCTCTAAAACTTGTTCTCTTAAAATCTTCATCATTAACCATTCCTGATTATAAAGCACTTGACATTCTTCCATTAAGATCCAAGCTTAAGCATAATAAGGCAGTGTTTATGTATAAAATCATGTCCGGTTTAGCTCCC
>CM060335.1:47261232-47271232 GCA_030674155.1 Stramonita haemastoma
TTAGCACTCATGTGCTTTTTTACATCCAGTCCCCGTGTGTATGCAGTTTTGAAAATCTGTGTATTATACTCATGTAGAAGATCAAAAGCGGATGACAAAATTATAACAAACCAGCATGCACACAGGTGTCGTGTTTAGACACCATCCCTGGGAAAAATCGGGGAGTTGGAGTCCCAGGGCGGCTCGGGGCTGTAGGTATATGACAGCGTTCTGGTGGCTCCTGCGACGGTACTGGAACCACTCGTATCGGTCATTGCCTTTCCAATGGATCATTCCAGTGGCGTGGGGAGCGGGGGTCTGCTGCATGGGTAACAGCTTGCCCTCCATACATACTTGCCTAGGCTTTGCGCTCTAAAGACTAAAGCGCAAGTCCATAGTCTTCCGAGACTGATGGGTGCCTACTACTACTAGAAGATCAAAAATACACACGTGTTGAAGATCCCGCCATTCATGTCAGCGTTGGGTGGGTTACAGAAACACAACAAACATACTCAGCATTGTTGGAATGTGGGTACCTTCAGGGTGGGGCAAAAACGGTCGCATACACACACACACATACATGCACACCCCACACACGCACACACAAGCACGCAAGTACACACACGCACGCATGCATGCACGCACGCACGCACGCACGCACGCACGCACGCACGCACGCGCACACACACACACTGCCGAAGGCGGATTGTACTTCAAAACCCCTTTAGATGGCTAAGTGTGTGTGTGTGTGTGTGTGTGTGTGTGTGTGTGTGTGTGTGTGTGTGTGTGCTGTGTGTGCGTGCGTGCGTGCGTGCGTGCGTGCGTGGTGTGTGTGTGTGTGTGTGTGTGTGTGTGTGTGTAAGCAAGCGTGTTTGTGCACACGTGCGCGTACGTGTGTATGACGTATCGGGTATGAAAGTTCTAAAGCCCTTACAAACAATGTTAAAGCACAACAACGATGCAGACTACTGATCAAAGAGTTTGTTTTAAAAATGCTTGTACAATAAATGTGTGTGGCGTGCATGCATGTACATGTGCGTGGGTGCCTGCGCGCTGCTTGTACACGCCTGTTTAGGCCTAGCCTGTGTGCAGTTTGTACCATACACGATTGATTACTATGGCTACACACAAAACGACCTTCACAACAGGAGAGAGAGAGAGAGAGAGAGAGAGAGAGAGAGAGAGAGAGAGAGAGAGAGAGAGAGAGAGAGAGAGAGAGAGAGAGAGAGAGAGAGAAGGCAAGGCAAGGCAAGGCAAGGCAAGGCAAAATTCTTTTATTCGAGGATAATAGATAAGCACTTGTGTGCTTTTTTACATCCAGTCCCCGCCCTTTTCAGGAATAACATCAAGATAAAAAGATAGCCTCAACTAAACAAGAACAATTATAATGATCCAATTACCAAGAGCAGAAAACCTTACCAAGTATCAAACAACAGGTAAGAAATAGACAAAGATACACTATTAAGGCAATGTTATAAAAAAGGCACTCATTCAAAAACGAAAATAAGAAGTAAGAATCAATGATGATTTTGATTTGAATAAAACAAACAAACAAACATACAAAACAAAACAAAAAAAACCTGCAAAAACAAAACAAAACGAAACAAAACAAAAAAGGCGCAATAATCAAAGATCAAACATGAGAATATGATGAGGGTTAGATGACTGAAAACAACAATCCACCACCATCTATCATCAAAATAAGTCCCATAAAACATAAGATTTTGATAAAAGGTGGGAAAGAACAACAACGACAGGTAAGAAATAAGACAGAGATACAATATTGAGGTAATGTTGTAAAAAGGCACTCATTCAGAAACGAAAATATGAAGTAAGAATCAATGAAGATTTTGATTTGAATATTAAAAAAAACAACAACAAAAAACAATCAAAGCAACAACAAAAATCGCAATAATTAAAGAGCAAACATGAGAATATGATGGGGTTAAATGACTGAAGACATCAATCCACTACCATCTATCATCAAAACAAGTCCCATAAAACATAAGTTTTTGAACAAAGCCCAACTCACACACACACACACACACACACACACACACACACACACACACACACACACACACACACGAACGCACGCACACACGAACGCACGCACACACGCACGCACGCACGCACGCACGCACGCCCACACACACACACATATACACACATATACACACACACCTCACTTAGTCTTATGATTGAAGGTCATAAGATCATCATAATCAGAGAGAAGTGAGGAGGGAGAGGGCAGATAGTTTGAGAGGGGAGAAGTGTGGTTTGTTATTTTTGATGCATCAAGTGGATTAGAGGGTGATTTTTGAAGGTTGTTAATGATTGATGCTGTTTAATTGAGTCAGGGAGGGAGTTCCATAGCGTAGGGCCTGAGTATAGTAAACTAGTTTTGAACAAGTCTATTCTTGGGATTGGGACACTTGGCTTTATCGTATTTCTGGAATGATTCATTGGGAATTTGTCTTTTAAGGATGTGGGGATATTTCCTGTCAGTATCTTAAACATCATGATGCCTTTGTTATATTTCAGTCTTTGGTGTAGGGGAAGGATATTTAACTGAGTATAATCCCCTTCTAGCAAGGTTGTTTTCTTCAGAAGGACCAGTTTGAGACAACGTTTATACAGACTTAGTAACGGTTTCATGATAATTGCACTGGCAGAGTCCTACAGGGTTGCAGCATAGTCTATTGAGGATTGTATATAAGCTTGAAAAAACAGTTTCCTTGAATGGAAATCGAGAAAGTGTTTAATTTTAATCAACTGGTAGACTTTTTTTTGACAAGTATTTGCATAGATGAGATATGTGGTAAAACCAGCTGAGATTTTCATCAATTGTCACTCCTAGAACTTTATGGTGAGAGGTTTGTTCGATTGCTTCCTTTTTATGTGAATTGGAAATAGTTTATGTGGTAAATTTTGTCGCTTTTGTCTGGTGGTGATAAGCATGCATTTTGTTTTTTGGGGGTGGATAGACATGTGGTTCAGTTCAGTCCATTTAACAAGGTCGTCAGTGCTTTTTTGTAGTAAGGTTGTAAGATAGTCAATGTCATTATGGCTCGTATGTATGGTTGTGTCATCTGCAAATAGTTCACATTTGGCATTGATATGTAGAGGAAGGTCATTTATGTATAATGAAAAGAGAATAGGGCCCAGTATGGATCCCTGTGGTACTCCATAATGAAAGGGCTTTAGTTTGGATGTTGATGTAGCTATTGAGACACACTGGTGCCTATTTGTAAGATATGAATCGAGTAGTCCTAGGGTTTTTGTAGAAATGTTATACAGGTTTAGCTTTTAAGGAGAAGTTTGTGGTCAATTGTATCAAATGCTTTTTTGAAATCAACAAATGATACTCCACAAAATTTATTGCCTTTGATGTTTGATAGCCAATTATCTACAAGACTCATTAGTGCTGTATGACACGAGTGCTTTAATCTAAATCCAGACTGATTAGGATGAAGTAAGTTGTTGATTTCTGTATGACGGACTAAGTGTTTATTCATATGTTTTTCCAGTGGTTTTGAAAGGATCGGTATAATGGAGATGGGCCTATAGTTTGAAGGATCAGAAGTATCGCCAGACTTGTAGATGGGGATTACTTTAGAACATTTGAAGGCATTGGGGAAATAGTTCTTATCAAGGCAGAGGTTATATATATATGTTAGGGTGTCTGTGATAACTGGAGCTGATAGTTTTAATATACTGCTGTCTATTCCATCAAGACCATGCGTTCTTGATTGTTTGAGGTGAGTCAGATAGTTGTAGACCTCTGAGACAGACATGAAAGGTATGTGAAGTTTTGAAGGAATATGCTTTTCTTTGCAGTTTTGTTTTAATTCATTAAGATCATTGGACTCTGAGTTATCATTGCTAATTACGTTGGAAGAAACATTGATGAAGTGGTTGTTAAGTTTTTCAGAAGAGAGAGAGAGAGAGAGAGAGAGAGAGAGAGAGAGAGAGAGAGAGAGAGGAGAGAGAGAGAGAGAGAGAGAGAGAAGAGAGAGAGAACTCAGACTCGAAAGATTTATTCATGAAAAAAAGGCCCATGCATTGGCCAAGGCATGAAGGGGGTTGCCAAATTGCTTAGTATAACAATACATACAGCAACAAAACATCACAGTGGGAGGCCATTCCATGCCATGGAAACCAGGGCATTGATTAGTGATGTACATTCAAACACCAAACACTTTACAGTCGCGAAATGTTAGGGCATTCCCAGCCTTTGCTTAGTAGAGTCTTTGTCACCTAGGCTCTAACCCAAGTAGAATTTAAGTAGGTCACTAAGTGTCCCTAAGTCCCATGAAGCACAGGATAGGGTCTCCCTGTGTAGTGTGTTCTGGATTCGCTTCCCATTCCGCAAACTAGCCAGTTTGACACGTTCCTCTTTTAACATGTTTTTCTCTTGCTGTTTCACAAACCAGTACACACATACTGTCTCAGTGTCTGGTTGGCATGCATACTGGATCACAATGTCGTCAGACTCACATATCACAATATCTTCACCATCTGAATGATGTAGGACAGATTTTCTTAAGTGTGTATTTCTTTGGCTGTCTCTCAGTCTTTTCTGTACTGATCTATCAGTTAGAGTAGCCACATACTGTTTGACATTTCCTGGGTGGAATGCACCAACAATATTATCATAGTTCACCTCAGGCTGCAAAACACACATATCAGCACAATCACTACAATCAGGCATGCAGGGGGGGGTTCTAAATTAACAGATGAAGGCAACTTTACTGATGTTTTTGTGTTGGTGTCTTGTGTGTGTACTGTTGGTAGGTCTACTCTATCCATATCTGCACATGCTGCATTCTGCAGTTCTACACAACTGTCAGATGGACTCGAGGCATTGAAGACACAGTCACTTTCACACACAACACTTGCCTGCTTCTCTTTATGCTTTCTGGAGCACTCCAGATCCCTGCGAGTTTGATATAATGATTTTTTCCTGTAGTATTGTACTTGTGTGCTGCCATTCACTGTTGGATCCCCATGTTGGTTGACACTACTGTGTCCACTGGTTTCAGTCGCAAGACAAAAACTAGCTGTCCCTTTCTCCTGCCACTTTCCAGCTGGAGACTGCATTGTCAGTCAGCAGGGCGCCTAAGGTCCTCTCCACAGCTGCTGGAAGTCCAGTAACTAGCATTTTGAATGAATTACACGTTTTACTGTAGCTCACAGAAAATGTACGCCCTGTCCACTTTGCATCTCGTGACAGCCCCCCCAGAGAGAGAGAGAGAGAGAGAGAGAGAGAGAGAGAGAGAGAGAGAGAGGAGAAGAGAGAGAGAGAGAGAGAGAGAGAGAGAGAGATCAAATCGAATGAAATCAAACCAAATCAAATCAAATTCTTTTATTTCGAAGATAATAAATAAGCATTCGTGTGCTTTTTTACATCCAGTCTCAGAGAGACAGAGACAGACAGACAGACAGAGAGAATGCAGAGAGAGAGAGAGACAGAGAGGGAGACAGAGAGACAGACAGAGAGAATGCAGAGAGAGAGAGAGACAGAGAGAGACACAGAGAGAGAGAGAGAGAGAGAAGACAAAGAGAGATAGACAGAGGTCTACATCTCTACATCATAATAATCAGCAGCAGCAGCAGCAGCCCCACTGGTGGTCAGAATCAATGCCCAGAGGCACCACCACGCTTCATTACACATCTGCTCTATCCACGCCTGGCCATAGATAGTACTACATGGCTAGCTGACTCCTGTCTTTGATCTAACCTTACACTATAGGCCTGAGGCCTGGGTCACACACATAAACACACACGCGCGCGCGCGCACACACTCACACGCACACCCCACACACACACGTGCGCTTGTGTGCACACACACATGTGCTCGCGTGCACACACACACACACACACACACACACACACACACACACACACACACACACACACACACACACGGATAGCCTTGTAGTCAGAACATTGCGCTCGCAAGTTGACGACCCTGGTTCAATTCCTCTTTCGAGGGGATTTTTCCCCTGGAGTTAACATCAGTGCTGACTCCACTCTCCCCAAATAGTCCTTCGGTTGAGACTATAAACCGAGGCCCCGAGTGCGAACGTACGCAGAACATCTTGCGTACACGCTAAATCCTGATCCGCTTTTCTTAAAAAGTAGACCATTGTGTGCCGGTGAGAACAAATGACAAGATTTACAAAACTGCATACACACGAGGACTGGAAGTAAAAAAAGAAAAAAGCACACCAGAGTTTATTCCATTATCCACGATATAAAAGAATAAATAAATAAATAAATAAAACACACACTCTCTCCTCTCTCTCTCTCTCTCTCTCTCTCTCTCTCTCTCTCTCTCTCTCTCTCTCTCTCTCTCTCTCTCTCTCTCTTTTCTTTTTTTTTTCTTTTTTTTTTAAAGATGACAATGGAAACGGTGATGAAGAAGACGAGAATGATGATCGTGAATATTATGTAGACACTGAAGATGATGATCGAAAATTGGGAATTTTGAATAGCTGGAAATGTTTTCCACGATGATGTTTACCTTCCTCCTGCCTCAAACATGTTTTGTATAGTGTTCTAAGACCGATGTACAATAAAACTTTCAGTGTTCAGTGTTCAGTGTTCAGTGTTCAGTGTCTCTCTCTCTCTCTCTCTCTCTCTCTCTCTCTCTCTCTCTCTCTCTCTCTCTCTCTCTCTCTCTCTCTCTCTCTCAAACAAACAACAAACAAACAAACAAACAAACAACAACAAACAAACAAAAAAAATAACAAATAATATTGTGATGGAGAAAACGTAAGCGTCAGCCCCCATCATTTCAATAAATGATTTCCAGCCTCTTGCACCAGAGTGGGCACTTCAGTGTCACTTTGAAGAGCCAAGGACCCAGGACCTGGGTACTAAAGCTCAAAGAGAAGCGGTCTAGGTCTCAACGGTACCGCCGCATTTGCCACGTGCAAACTACTGTAATGCATTGACAAACAACAGTCACTACTGCTACTCAGTGGAGAACTGTGCAGAGGAAGCCAGTATTTGCTTTGGTAATGGGGCTACTGCGTAAAACACGAACTGGGTCGGTTTTGTTTTCAGGGGGTTGTTTTGTTTTGTTTTGTTTCTTGAGTGGAGCAAGTTCTATATTGACATTTCTTCTTTTTTTTGTGTTACATCGATTCTTTCCAGCACATCATGTTTAGGTGAGAAAAGTTAGAGATTGGAAAGTGAGGGGGGTGGGGGCGGGGGAAGGGAGAGGTGGTGGTGATATTGTTATTCGTTGATGGGGTATTTTAAGGGCTAGATTTTATGAGACTTGTTGGTTGGTTGGTTAGTTGTTTGGCTGGTTGGCTAGTTGTTTGGATTTGTTTGGTTGCATGCTTGTTTGCTTGCTTTGTGAGTTGGTTGATCGGCTACTTGCTTGCTTCCTTGCTTGCTTCGAGAGTTGGGTGGTTGTTTGGCTAGTTGTTTGTCGCTTGCTTTAGTACAGCCGCCAAGGATTAAATTCTGACGTGAAGAGTGACAGCAAGCCAGTTTGAATACATATACTTACTATCATAGTGAATAATATTAGCGTGGGAAACAATGAATCTGTGCCCCATGAGAGACATGGTAAACACTAAAGTTTTGCTAAACTTCTGGAACTGGTCAGTTTGGACACTTTGGGTTTTTACCGTAGATGTTCAGCATCTGTTGTGCTGCCCCCATCCACCCAGATTGATGGGGGCAGGTCTAGGGAGGGTGGAAAAGTCTGAGAAGGGGTATAGGGGGGTGGCGCATTGGGTGTTGGGGGAGGAGTATGGTGAGGGTAGGCGTGGGAAGGGGGAGAAGTATGTGGGGGGAGGAGTATAGGGGAGGAATAGGGGGGTTTGGTGTGGGGAAGGAGGAGTAGGTTTAGTAAGGAGGATTGGGTAAGGGTTAAGGGACGAGGGTTGTTTTTTTTAATGTATTGTTATGTTCTGAAATGTTATTGTTCAGATTGTCTTCAAGAAGGACAGGCTCTTACCATAACAACGACAGGTACACGTACACATACACATATTTTTGTAGATGTGGATAGCACTGACGATATGATCAGAGGTTCCAACTAGAGCTGTCAGTTTCTTTGGGTTTATATAGCGCTATATCTTGCAAAAACCAATCAAACCGCTTGCATTCGACCTATACAACACACAAGCGACCAATAACAATTATTAGTTTAAACAAATTCGAATGTACGCACACACACACACACACACACACACACACACACACACACACACCACACACACACACACACACCACACACACACACCACGTGCACACACGTGCGCCAACACACTGTCGACAGTGTTTAAGGACCAAAATACAAAAGCGCTGAATGAGATTATATGTTTGTCATGCATACATAAGGTATAGAGGGTAAAGGTATTCAAATAACCTATAAGTTCGTTGGAGAGCGAGGTGTCAGAGACCTCAGCTTCTCTAAGAGGGACCAGCTTATTGAGGGCGGCGCCTTTTTCCTCTCCCTCGCTGCTTTACCTTCCCTGACCCTAAAGAGGGCAGGTACCCATGTACGGCTGGGTGAACTGGGGGATTGCACTGAAACCAAGGCGCGCAAATGGTCACCCATCCTCTAAGTAACCACCGTTCAATGCTGCTGCAGATGATAATTCTTCAACGAAAGGTTGGGGGCAATAGGAAAAGAGGCAGACCACCAACCTCCTACATTACCAAACATCACTGACATCAGTGGTCTGGGAGGGCTACAGGAGATGGTAGAACTCAGCAGAGACAGAGAGAGATGGCTTACCTCAGTGGCGTTATGAGGGGTTCCTACTGTCCGCTATGGGGTCGGAGACAGACAGACAGACAGACAGACAGACAGACAGACAGACATAGCAAATCACAATGCCCCTACTGTACAGTGGTCCCGAGGTTTCCATTTGGCATTGATAGCTAGGACGCTGCACTCGTCTTTCTGACAAACAGAGCCAGGCTGGGATACTGTAGCCTTTACCTAACCTGTGGCCAGATCAATAGGAATACATATGCCCTGATGGCTAAAGCCATCATTAGCAAAAGACATTTTTGCATTTCTGTAGCCTTTCATAGGTAGACTATTTCTTCAGCTGTGAAGCAGGTAGCTTGGTTTTTATGAGAGTCGATATAGCATTGGGCTCTGCGCGCTTTTGTCCTACCCAGTACCTTTGAACAAGTCGCTCTGTTTTCGAGATAGTTCTGTATAGGTCTGCCTCTGTCTCAGTCTCTTTTTGTTTGTTTGTTTCTTTGTTTGTCTGTCTGTATCTGTGTCTGTCTGTCTGTCTGTCTGTCTGTCTGTCTGTCTGTCTGTCTGTCTGTCTGTCTCTCTCTCTCTCTCTCTCTCTCTCTCTCTCTCTCTCTCTCTCTCTCTCTCTCTCTCTCCTCTCTCTCTCTCTCTCTCTCTCTCTCCTCCGAATACGAACACACACACACACGCACACACACACACACACACACACACACATACATACATACACAAAAAAAAAAAAAAAAAAACACAGATACCACCCCCACCACACCACACACGAGGAGAGAGATAAAGACAGACAGGACAGATACACACACACAGAACATCAGGTAAACAGACAGATAGCAGACAGACAGAAGACAGAGACAGACACACAGACAAAGAATAGACACATAGACAAACAGAGCCTGTGTGTCGACTTATGTGTGTGTGAGCACAAACATTCAGACGAACACACAGATACACAGAGTGTGTGCGTCTATCTATGTGTGTGTCAGCCAATGTGTCTTCATAGGTACGCATGCATGCATGTAATTGTACAGACATACATACATAAACATGTTTGCATATAATTGCACAGACATACATGCACATGCACGCATATAATTGTGCATACATACACAAATACACATGTAAGCATAAAATTGTGCTGACATACATACATACATACATACATACATACATACATACACACACCACACACACACACACACACACACACACACACACACACACACACACACACACACACACACACGCATACATACATACATACAT
>CM060335.1:47273732-47293732 GCA_030674155.1 Stramonita haemastoma
GGAGGAGAGAGAGAGAGAGAGAGAAGACAGACAGACACAGACACACAGACACACAGACACACAGACACAGACAAGAGAGACGCAAGAAAACGATGAGACATGAAAAGAAAGACACAAACGGGGAGCCGGGGGAGAGGGAGAGAGATAAGAGAAAAAGTAAGATGAGGAGAGGGAGGACAGAAAGAGAGAAAGAGAGAGACGGGCACTAGACAGACAGACAGAAAGAGAGACAGAAAGAAACAGACAGACAGACTGACAGAGAGAGGGATCAAAAGCAGAAGGACAAAGTTCAGACTCTGCCTGATGCAAAATGAAAACATTTATTAAAAATCATTCTAAAAATAGGAGAATAAAAACGAAAATGAGAGACAAACAGACAGAAAAACAGAGAGTGGGGGCAAAAGCAGAAAGACAGACAGACCGACTGACCGATCGACAGACTGACAGAGAGCCTTAGAAAGTCTTAAAAGATAACAATTCTCTCCCATGCCGAAGTCCGATGTACTAAGCTTGACTTGTCGGGTACATAATTCACGGCAGTGCAAAGCATTTTCTCTCATGTGACAAACAACAACCGTTGCTATCTGAGTGTTCGAAAAAGAACAGGAATAAAAATTCAAAGAAGAAGAACTCAAAAAAGAGGAAAAAGAACTCAAAGAAGAAAAAGAAGAAGAAGAACAAGAACAAGAAGAGCAAGAAGAACAAGAAGATGAACAAGAACAAGAAAAGAACAAGAAGATGAACAAGAACAAGGAAGAAGAGAACAAGAAGAATCAGAACAAGAAACAAGAAAGAAGAAGAAGAAGATGAACAAGAAAAGAAAAGAAGAAGAAGAAGAAGAAGAAGAGACAAGAAAGAAGAAGAGAAGAGAGAAGAAGAAGAAAGAAGAAGAAGAAGAAGAAGAAGAAGATACGAAAAGAAGAGAGAAAGAACAAGAAGAAGAAGAAAGAAGGAACGAAAACGAAAGAAAAACGAAAAACAACAACAACAACATGCAGATCGGTGGTGGGTGGGCTAGTGTGGATCAGGGGTCGCATGGAGGTAACACACCTGCCTAGCAAGCGAAAAGTCCGGCCGGATGTGTGCGTGGTTCAATCACCGCTTGGGCCTGCAACGCTTACCCCCCCCCCCCCCTCCATCCATTACACCATAAGTGGTGGCCTGGGTGCTAGTCTTTCGGATGAGACGCTCCCGTGTGTTATACAAAATTATCTAGCGCACATAAAAAACCCACGGCAACAAAGGAGTTGTCCCTGACAAAACTCTGTAGAAAAAACCCACTCTGATAGGGAAAGAAATAGAGTTGCACACAGGGTAAGAAAAAATCAAATTAAAAAAAATGATGAGTGGCGCTGCTCTTGTGGCGTTGCGCTCTCCCCGGGGAGAGCAGCCTAGATTTTTACACAGAAAATTGCAGTGACTTAAAAGTGGTATAAAATAAAATAAATAAAACAAAACAAAGAAGAAGAAGAAGAAGACGAGGAGGAGGAGGAGGAGGAGAAGGAGGAGGAGGAGAGGAGGAAAATCCAAACTGTGCAACTATAGTCATATGGTTAAAACCAGATGAAAACTAGTGAAGAGGAAAATCCAAACTGTGCAACTATAGTCATACTGATTAAAACCAGATGAAAGCCAACTCTTCTGTCGTTCCTTTATCGAACTCCGTTCAGAAAGTTCATGTTGTGGAAAAAAGAAAGAAGAAAAGAAAGAAAGAAAGAAGAATGAAAGAAAGAGAAGAGAGAAGAGAGAGAGGAGGAGAGGAAGAGAAGAGAGAGAGAAGAGAGAAGAGAGAAGAGAAGAGAGAGAGAGAGAGAGAGAGAAGGAGAGAGAATGAAGGAGGAGAAGAGAGAGAGAAAAGAAGAGAAGAAGAAGAAGAAGAAGAAGAAGAAGAAGAAGAAAAACGAAGAAAAGAAGGAAAAACAGATGAAAAGGAAGAGAAAAAATGTGAATAATCACTGGGAAAGCTAAACTACTTGAGGAAATAGAAGCCTATTCGCAAAGTAGATAAGCCCTTGCTTTTTATGCATTCGTTAGAAGAGAAAGTTGAGAGGAAAAAAAGAAAAGAAAAGAAAAAAAAAAAGAAAGAGGTAGAGAGAAAGAAAGAAAAAAAAAAAAAAGAAGAAAAAAGAAAAAAAGAAAAAAAAAGAAAAAAGAAAGACAGACAGACAGAAAGAAAGAAAGAAAGAAAGAAGAAGAAAGAAAGAAAGAAAGAAAGAAAGAAAGAAAGAAAGAAAGAAAGAAAGAAAGAAAAGAAAGAAAGAAAGAAAGAAAGAAAGAAGAAAAGAAAGAAGAAAAGAAAGAAAAGAAAGAAAGAAAGAAAAAGAAAGAAAGAAAGAAAGAAAGAAAGAAAGAGGAATAAAAAAGAAAAAAGAAAGAGAGATAGAAGAATAAGAGGAGAGATTAGAAGTCGAGGCCTTTGATGCGGTAGAAAGAAGACAGAAAGAAAGAAAGAAAGAAAGAAAGAAAGAAAAGAGAAGAGAGAGAGAGAAGAGAAAGAAGAGAGAGAGAGAAGGAAAGAAAGAAAGAAAGAAAGAAGGAAATCGAAAGAAAGAAAGAACGAAAAGAAAAGATGGAGAGAAAGAATAAAAAGAAAGAAAGAAAGAACAGACAAAAAGAAAAGAGAAACAGAAGAGGAAAGAAGGAAACAAAAGAACAAAGAAACAAAGAAAAAAGACAGAAAGGATAGAAAGAAGACAGAAAAAAAGAAAGAGAAGAAAGAAAGAAAGAAAGAAAGGAAGGAAGAGAAGAGAAGGAAGAAGAAGGAAGAAAGAAAGAAAGAAAGAAAGAAAGAAAGGAAAGAAAGAAAGAAAGAAAGAAAGAAAGAAAGGAAAGAAGGAAGAAAGAAAGAAAGAAAGAAAGAAAGAAAAAAGAAAGAAAGAAAAGAAAGAAAGAAAGAAAGAAAGAAAGAAAGAAAGAAAGAAAGAAAAGAGAAGAAAGAAAGAAGAAAGAAAGAAAAGAGAAGAAAGAAAGAAAGAAAGAAAGAAGAAGAAAGAAAGAAAAAGAAAAGAAGAAAGAGGAAAACAAAGAAAAAAGAAAGAAAGAAAAGAATACAAAAGAAGAAAGAAAAGAGAGAAAAGAAGAAAAAAAGGACAAGAAAATGAAGAAGCATGACAGACAAGAAAGAAAGAAAGAAAGAAAGAAAGAAAGAAGAAAGAAAGAAAGAAAAAAGAAAGAAAAGAAGAAAGAAAGAAAGAAAGAAAGAAAGAAAGAAAGAAAGAAAATGGAAAGAATAGAAAAGAAAGAAAGAAAGAAGAAAAAGGAAGGAAAGAAAGAAAGAAAGAAAGAAAAAAGAAAGAAGAAAGACAGAAAGAAAAGAAAGAAAGAAAGAAAGAAAGAAAGAAAGAAAGAAAAGAAAGAAAGAAAGAAAAGAGAAAGAAGAAAGAAAAGAAAGAAGAGAAGAAAGAAACAAGAAAAAGAAAGAAACAGAAAAGAAGAAAAGAAAGAAAGAAAAGAAAAAAGAACAAGAAAGAAGAAAGAAAGAAAGAAAGAAGAAAGAAAAGAAAGAAAGAAAGAAAGAATAAGAAGAAAGAAAGAAAGAAAGAAAGAAAAAGAAGAAAGAAGAAAGAAAGAAGAAAAGAAAGAACAGAAACAACGAAAGAAAACGAACGAGAGAAAGAAAGAAAGACAAAAAGAAAGAATAAAAGCGATAAAATAGAAAATCAAGAAAGATAGTTTTAAAAACCTACAAAGAAACAAAGTATCTAATTATGTTGTCTGCTTTCATATTTTGTTTTTGTTTTTTTGTGTGGCTTTTATGTGTCTAAGTTCAAAAGAATTAAATATATATATTTTATGATTTAAACATTCAAGTACACAAGAGTCCATTTAGTTGCATGAGAACACTAGACTAACACCACACACCACTCACCCCCCACCCCACCCCCCCCACCCCACACAAACACACACACACACACACACACACACACACACACACACACACACACACACACACACACACACACCACACACACACACACACACTGACCTTATAGTTTTTTTCTCCTTCTTGTTGATGGCCTTTTTACGCTGAGAGAGCAAAATAACCGACATGGTAAAATATCTCAACCCCGTCCCTGTCTCTCTCTGTCCTAATTCAAATCCTTTTTTTCCTTTTTATCTTTGCTTTTCTCAAACTATCCCACACACTCTGCTCTTTGTACTGTTCCCCCTCTTGGCCAAAACTCCCTATCTCTCAAACAGCAGCTTCCAGGAACTATTTTCTCCTTCCAAACAAATGCACCAGACCTTGGCTTCCCCTGAACATACACAAATCTCACAAACTGATGTCAAAACCCGGCCCACCGCAGTTCAGAACCCTCTTATAGTCACAGACCGACAGAAACACGTTCAGATTCCACCGGTGCCCTCGCTGTGCATCGATCTGTCATAAAAAGGGGGGAGGGGGGAGAAGGAGAAAAACAAAAGAAACCAAAACATACCCACAAAAAAAATCAACTCCCAACCTCCCCAAGTAACAGCTTGTCAATCACCGCAAAGCGTGTTCAAAACACACCCGCGCCCGCAAAAGGTGGGTGTCCCAGCGCGGTCAATGATTCGTCAGCTTCTGAAAATGAAAATGCTGCAAATAAAAAATCTTCCTGCCTTTTAGAAAAGAAAAAAAAAAGAAAGAAAAAGAAAAAGAAAAGCACCTCTGAGGGAAGCTGTGTGTCTTTGCTACCCGTTGGACCAGCTTGCTAGCTACCCGCCAAGCTTCCCGTTCTGTAGAGCTGAATATAGCTGCCTGGACCAACACTGCTGGGACTGGCTGAGCAAGAGGGAGGAGGATAACAATAGCAGCAGCTAGAAAATGGCTGGTGCTGGGGGTGGAAGTGCTAGTGGTGTGTGATGGGGATGGGGGTGGGAGTCGTAATGGTGGTGGTTGAGGTGATGGCAGTAGTGGTGGTGGTGGTGGTGGTGGTGATGGTGATGGTTGTGGTGGGGGTGGTGGGGTGGTGGTGATGGAGGTGATGGTGGTCAGTGTTACATATCGATTTTTGTCACGAAGAGTGAAGTGGTTTGAATCATAATCTGAACCAAGTGATGTCGCCAGTTCGAGTCCTCCTTTAACCCTCTTGTATTCAGATTCTCTGAACACAAATTGCCCCTAGATTTCACATTCCATCAGGAAATCAGGTCAGGCACACATACTTGCTCACCTTTTCCTCCTTCTAAGTACATACCAGCAGCTATAATTACTTCCAGACTCTCAACAGGGTTTCTCCTTCTAGCCTGATAGAGCTTCGGCATATAGTAGCAATTAGTGATGGTCACTGCGTGATGGAAATCTACTGTGTGTAAATCCCAGCAAATCCCTGTTCGGGATTCAGGGGGGGGGGGGGGGGGGGGCAATTATTCAATCCCAGCAAATCCAGGTTTGGGATTAAGAGGATTAAACAGATGTCCGCTTAGGAGGAGGAGGATTTGTGCCTGAAGTCACCAATGCTCTGCAACCAGTGAACTCCATCAGATGTCACCTTCACCTGAAGCCCAGTGTGGGAACGTATATAGAACATCTTACAGCTTCAACCCCATTCATTTTTCATGCAAGAAATAGGCCAGCCATTTTAAGTGGTATGGGTGATAGGAACAGAACTGTTATGCATGGCTGAAGTCAGAATGCAGCTACCATATGGTGGGCAAAAAAGGGGTGCAGACGCAACAATTTCTTCATTGGTAAACTTCCGAGCTCTAGCACAGGAACAAAAAACATCCACTATGCAATGTGCCACCTGGAAAAGAGGGATTATGCCATCTGGAGAAAGATGGGTTATGCCATCTGGAGAAAGATACATTGTGTCACCTGGAGAAAGATGCATTATGTCACCTGGAGAAAGATGCATTATGTCACCTGGAGAAAGATGGACCATACCACCTGGAGAAAGATGGACTGTGCCACCTGGAGAAAGATGGACTGTGACACCTGGAGAAAGATGGACTGTGCCACCTGGAGAAAGATGGACTGTGCCACCTGGATAAAGATGAACTGTGACACCTGGAGAAAGATGGACTGTGACACCTGGAGAAAGATGGACTGTGACACCTGGAGAAAGATGGACTGTGACACCTGGATAAAGATGGACTGTGACACCTGGAGAAAGATGGACTGTGACACCTGGAGAAAGATGGACTGTGACACCTGGAGAAAGATGGACTGTGACACCTGGAGAAAGATGGACTGTGCCACCTGGAGAAAAATGGATTGTGCTACCTGGAGAAATATGGACTGTGCCACTTGGAGAAAGATGGACTGTGACACTGGAGAAAAATGGATTGTTCTACCTGGAGAAAGATGGACTGTGCACCTTGGAGAAAGATGGACTGTGCCACCTGGAGAAAAATGGATGTTCTACCTGGAGAAAGATGGACTGTGCCACCTGGAGAAAATGGATTGTGCTACCTGGAGAAAGATGGACTGTGCCACCTGGAGAAAGATGGACTGTGCCACCTGGAGAAAGATGGACTGTGCCACCTGGAGAAAATGGACTGTGACCACCTGGAGAAAAATGGATGTGCCACCTTGGAGAAAGATGGACTGTGCCACATTCTACTTGCCCCAAATCAACTACATAAGCATTTTCTTGTTTTTAAAATTTAGTTTTGATAAACCTAACCATCAAAGTTCAACATCAGCGATTCCTTAAGGAGTTGAGAGAGAGAAGAGAAGAGAGAGAGATGAGAAGAAGAGGAATGAGAAGAAGGAGATGAAAGCAGAGAGAGAAGAGTACAACTCAGGACGCGACAGAGAACAGACGCAAGAAGATAAAGTTGATGATTTATTATGTATATCTTTATATCGAAGACAGAATAAGCATCTTCTTTATTTTCATCCGGTCCCGTTGTATCAGTTTGTAATATTGTCATTTCACCGGCCCTGCCTACTAAAAGGGACAGGATTTAAGTGTGGAAGAGTTGAGTGAGAGTGGAAGAGAGAAGAGAGAGGAGAGAGAGAGAGAGAGAGGAGAGAGAGAGAGAGAGAGAGAGGAGAGGGGAGATGAGATGAGATGGATGTGATGATGATGATGATGATGATGATGATGATGATGATGATGATGATAACGGGCGATGGCAACTGGGTAGTTGATGTAATGGTGGTAGTGATGGTGGTGATGATGGTGAGGTGGTGGTGTGGAAGTGGTCATGCTGATTTTTCTGACGATTTGATAATAAAATCAGCAATAAAAAAAAAAACCCTACAACAATGTTAGTGATGATAACCGTCACAACTCCAACAATGATGACACCACCACCACCACAACCACCACCCCAACACCATTACCCCACCACTACCACCACCACCTTCATCACTGACACCACCACCACCATTTCCACCACCACTATCACCACCACCACCACCACCACCACCATTACCACCACCACCACCACCATTCCACCACTACCACCACTACCACCACCACCACTACCACCACCATCACACCACCACCACTACTACCACACACGGACGACGACGACGACAGTGATGATGATGATGATGATGATGATGATGATGATGATGATGATGATGATGATGATGACGATGAACACGACGACCAGGGACAACAACGACGACACTAAAAAAAATAAATAAATAAATAAAAACCTTTTAACTCAACATCGAAAATGGTGACCACACAGTTGATATTTTTCACGTGGTGATAATAGGTTTACGAGCCTTACTTACTTACCCAAGACTAAGCGTCAGCAGGGAACAATGCCCTTGTTAGTGAACCCAAGGGGAAAATAGATTATGAATAAGCATCGATTATTCTGCCGGCCGGACCACAGTAAACAGATAAACCACTCTGGACAGACTGGAGAAAATTGTCTGCAGAAACGGAGAGGAGGGGGGTGGAGAGGAGGGGGGGGGGGTGGAGGGAAGGAAGGGGGGAAAGGGGGGGGGGGTATTTTCTACCCGAAGCGGGTTAGTGCTAAAACATGTAGAAAGTTTAAAAAGAAGAAAAAAAGGAAGAAGAAAGAAAGGAAAAAAAGGAGGTAAGGAGGGAAAGGAGAGAGAGGGGGACCGAGAGGGGGGAGAAAGAGAGAGAGAGGGGGGAGAGAGAGAGAGAGAGAGAGAGAGAGAGAGAGAGAGAGAGAGAGAGAGAGAGAGAGAGAGAGAGAGAGAGAGAGAGAGAGAGAGAGAGAGAGAGAGAGAGAGAGAGAGAGAGAGAACGAAAGAAAGCAAGAAAGAAAGCAAGAAAGACAAACAGACAGACAGACAGACAGAGACAGACAGATAGACAGGAAAATAAAAGGAAATGAAAAAAGGGGAATATATCCAGAAAAAAGGAAAGAAATGTTGGGTGGGAAAAAAGTTCTAAAAAAAAAGAAATAAAAATATAAAAGAGAAAAAACAGACATATGGATAGACAGAAGAAAAGAAAAGAAAGAAAAAGAAAAGACAGAGTGACACACCGACCGAAGTAGTGAGAGGGGTGGGCAATAAAGATCGAAAGATAAAAAGACCGAAAAAAAAAAAACAGAACGAAACAAAAAAGAAACACACACAAAACACACACACACACACAACACACACACACACACACACACACACACACACACACACACACACACACACACACACACACACACACACACACACACACACACACAGAAAGGAAGCAAAGTCGCGAAGTAAGAAAGAAAGAAAGAAAAAAGGAAAGGGAGAAAGAAAAAAGGAAAGAAAGAAAGAAAAAATTGTGAAAAAGAAAGAAAATATAAGGAAGTAGTAGTAGTAGTAGTAGTAGTAGTAGTAGTAGTAGTAGTAGTAGCAGTAGCAGTAGCAGCAGCAGTAGCAGTAGTAGTAGTAGTAGTAGTAGTAGTAGTAGTAGTAGTAGTAGTAGTAGTAGTAGTAGTAGCAGAAGCAGAAGCAGAGCAGCAGCAGCAGCAGTAGAAGTAGCAGTAGCAGTAGTAGTAGTAGTAGTAGTAGTAGTAGTAGTAGTAGTAGTAGTAGTGTAGTAGTAGCAGAAGCAGCAGCAGCAGCAGCAGCAGCAGCAGCAGCAGTAGAAGTAGTGTAGTAGTAGTAGTAGTAGTAGTAGTAGTAGTAGTAGTAGTAGTAGTAGTAGCAGAAGCAGCAGCAGCAGTAATAGAGAGAGAGAGAGAGAGGAGAGGAGAGAGAGAGAGAGAGAGAGAGAGAGAGAGAGAGAGAGAGAGAGAGGAGAGAGAGAGAGAGAGGAGAGAGAGAGAGAGAGGGGAGAGAGGAGAGGAGAGAGCGAGAGAGAGCGAGGAGGCGAGCGAGAGAGAAGAGAGAGAGGAGAGAGAGAGAGAGAGGAGAGAGAGAGAGAGAGAAGAGAGAGAGAGAGAGAGAGAGAGAGAGAATCAAGTAATGGACTATTGTAAGATCATTATAATCAAGTAATGGACTATTATAAGATCATTATAACCCCCTACCCCCCCTCCCGCCCCTGCTGCAAATATTCGGGTCAGCCCAGGCTAGCTGAATGTCTGAACTATTGCTGCCGAACCAAAATGATGAATAATGAGCAAGTCAGCCTGCTTAGCAGCGATTCCTAGGGAAGCTAATGCTTGCCCGCCGCTTGCTGCCTGGTCAGTACTGACTTTCAGGCCACAGTAGTAGTAGTAGTAGTAGTAGTAGTAGTAGTAGTAGTAGTAGTAGTAGTAGTAGTAGTAGTAGTAGTAGCCTGCCTAGAAAGCAAAAAGTCCGGAACGGAGTGTGCGGTGGTTCAAATTCCGTTCGGGTCCAGAACTTTTGCCCCATCCATTAGACCATGACTGGTGGTCTGGGTGCTAGTCTTTCGGATGAGACGATAAACTGAGGTTCCGTGTGTTACACATCATTATTTAGCGCACGTGAAAAAAATCCACAGCAACAAGGGGGTTGACCCTGGCAAAATTCTGTAGAAAAAGCCACTCTGATAGGGAAACAAATACAGTTGCAGATAGGATAGAGAAAAACAAATAATGGGTGGGCGCTGCACTTATTGCGATACGCTCTCTCCCCAAGGAGAGCAGCCCAAATTTCACGCAGAGAAATTGCTGTGATATAAAGTGTTAAAAAAATGAATGATAAAAAACATGTTTATTATAATTATGTCATACATTTTCCAGCACACCGTCGATAGCTTCGGGGTATTTTGTGGTTAATGTGTCTTTAATGAGCCAAAATTGATGTAGGTAGAATCTGGGTCAAAGATGGTGTTGTTGGTGGTGGTGGTGATGGTAGTGGAGGTGGGGGTGGTGGTTTCATTGGCATGCAGATCGCAGAACATCATCTGATTACTTTTTGTTTGCTTGGTTGGTTGACTGGTTGGGTTTTTTTTATTTGTTTTCTTTTTTTTCTTTTTTTTTTGGGGGGGTGTTGTTGTTGTTGTTGTTGTTGTTTGTACACATTTCGTTCTCATTTCTGTGATATATTTCAACAACACAATCTTGTTGTAATACCATTTACTCTCTTGTGTGGTCAGCATCTGATGCAAAACCTGCCTGGATAAAAGCTGCAAATTAGAAGATAAATATGTGTTAGAATGATAACAAAAAAAAACTATCTTGTCCTACCATCTACCTACCTGAGCCCTGGTCAGGACATAGAGCCATGGTAAGGACACAGAGCAAGGACATAGAACCTTGGTAAGGACACAGAACTTGGTAAGGACCAGAGCCTTGGTAAGGACACAGAAACTTGTAAGGACATAGAATCTTGTTAAGGATATAGAGCCTTGTTAAGGACATAGAGCCTTGGTTAAGACACAGAGCCTTGTAGGACATAGAACCTTGGTAAGGACATAGAGCCTTGGTAAGGACACAGAGCTGGTAAGGACACAGAACCTTGTAAGGACATAGAACCTTGGTAAGGACATAGAGCCTTGGTAAGGACATAGAGCCTTGGTAAGGACACAGAGCCTTGGTAAGGAAACAGAGCAAGGACATAGAGCCTTGGTAAGGACATTGAGCCTTGGTAAGGACACAGAACCTTGGTAAGGACATAGAGCCTTGGTAAGGACACAGAGCAAGGACATAGAGCCTTGGTAAGGACATAGAGCCTTGGTAAGGACACAGAGCAAGGACAAAGAACATTGGTAAGGACATAGAGCCTTGGTAAGGATACAAGCATTGGTAAGGACAAAGAACATTGGTAAGGACATAGAGCCTTGGTAAGGACAAAGAGCAAGGACAAAAAAATTTGTAAGGACAAACAACATTGGTAAGGACAAAGAACCTCGGTAAGGACATAGAGCACTGTTAAGGACAAAGAACATTGGTAAGGACATAGAGCCTTGGTAAGGACATAGATTCTTCCATCAATGTAGGCAGGAAGTTCATCACAAAATCGTGCATGAAATCCATACCTGAAAGTGAGAGTTCCTACATTAATACTGATTTAATGTCAGGGTTACCAGGACCACGCCATGTTTGATTGCTCTCCAAAATGCCACTTGAAGGAAGAGAAGGAGTGTAGCTGGTCTTTTCCGCACGAAATGGGAGTGAAGCTGTAACAGGTCTGTCTTTGGATCACCCACTGGGAAACCATAATCCACCACGGCCCCGAGTCTGGAACCATCCACCCACAACTTCAGGACCGCTGGGATATGTTAGTCCAGCAGTTCATGCAAGGATATTGGACAAAACCTGCAAATGAGGGTGACAGCATGACTCTGGGCATACACATACTTTGGACCCTCCTCTACAATACTGGCATGGGAAACACTATACTGACCATCTGTTTCCTCTTAATGTGATGCTTAAAGATGTATGACCCACTCATTGTTGACTATGACAAATGAAAACGTTCCCCTGACCTAGGCTTGCCCTCCCCTCCCTATTATACTTCCTCCTTCCTCTAACCTACCTCCCTCCCCCCAACCTATCCCCACCTCTATAAGCTACCCCTTCCTTCCCCATATCTTTTCATCTTCTCCCTCCCCAAAACCTACCCCCCAACCCTGACCTCTCTCCCCTTACTTAGCTTACCTCCCTATTCTACCCTCTCTTCATCATAAATTACCCCCTACCTCCCCCCTAACTTACCTCTCCTTCCTCCCTCCCCTACTTTATCCCTTTCACCCCCTAACAGTTATCAGATAAAATAGAATCAAAGCTTTATCGTGCACACATAGCTTGTTTCCAAGCATAAACACACATAAACAAGGTATACATGTAAGTAAAAGAATTCACAGCTTGAAGAAAATTGTCACTGGTGAGTTGTAGTATAAAATATCACTCTTATAATGAAACAGCTACACAGACAGGCGCAAAGATGATGATAACTGATTTTCCCTGTGAGATAGGAACAAGGCCTAGTTGGGTAAGTGCTTGGGTTTATTTGTGGCTGGATCTTCCTAACTAAGGCTATCCTCTCTTTCTCTATTCCACCCCCCTCTTCCCCCATTTCTTTTCCTGATTTTCCTAGAATGTGAATTGGCTGTGTCACCCAATTCACACACACCTATAACTTTTGTCAATTTTACAGGTAGAACAATGAATCATACACTAAAAGAAAGGTAATGATCTGTAGATTGCAGAAAATATAACAACTTTTAAACATTTATACCTTAAGATTCCTTATGTAAAAACAGGTCACATATAATTGCGTGGGGCTTTATTTTGTTCCTCCTACAGCTCCAATGTTCACCAATATGATTTTATGTATGTGACCATTTACCCCCCCTCTCCCCCCCCCCCCCCCCCATTAAGGTAGAAGGCACATTCTGACTTAGAGGAGGGATTTAATATGATGCTTTATTATTTAAAAGGTGACAGGTCTGATAAGACCTCTGTGATGAGCGGGGATAAAAACCTTAGGATCTGACTGAAAGAAGAGGCTTTTGGAGGGAAAACTGGTGCCATATGACCTGGACAAGAAAACGAAATGGTGGAGGGATGTTTGGATTAACACAATGCGTACATCTTCATTAATAAACAGGGAAAATATCATTTCAACCAATTTATTTGTGTTGATATGTCAATCTGTGTCAGTATATATCCCTCAATCTCTCCCTCCATCTCTCTCTATGTCTCTATCTCTGTCTGTCTGTTTCTCTCTGTCTTATTAGGGTAGTTGGGGGGGGGGGTTAACTGAAAAAGAAGAAGGGGCGGGCAGTGTATGCTGTACCCATTATCCTTGCATCATGCTATTAGCCTGGCTACACAAGAAACCGAAAGTGTCCAGGAGTCTTACAAAACTTTCTTGTTCACCAAGGGGGGGGGGGGGGGGGGGGGAAGTGGGGGGAGGGCACAGATGCATTGTTTACCACACTAATATTGTTCACTATGATAGTCAGTATTCGCATGCACATTGGCTTGCTGTCACTCTTCATGTCAGAACTTAATCCTTGGCAGTTGTGCTGTGTGTATCAGCCTAGTGCCTTGTCCACTGGCCTACACCTCCTGAGAGCTTAAAGGAAATGACTGAACACTTTGTCCATCACAGTTTTCTCATGGAGCAATCAGTATTGTTCAATACATACACACACACATACATACATACACCCGCGCGCGCGCAGGAACGTACCCACGCATGTACATACGGGCGCATACGCACACGCACACGCGCGCGCACACACACACACACACACACACACACACACACACACACACACACACACACATGTGCCGACGCACAAGAGAGAGAGAGAGAGAGAGAGAGAGAGAGAGAGAGAGAGAAGAGAGAGAGAGAGAGAGAGAGACAGACAGACAGACAGACAGACAGACAGACAGACAGACAGACAGACAGACAGACAGACAGACAGACAGACAGACGGACAGACAGACAGAGACAGACAGACAGACAGACAGACAGACACAGACACAGACACAGACAGATAGCCAGCCAGCAGCCAGCCAGACAAAGAGAGAGAGAGAGATACAGACAGAGATACAGACAGAGATACAGACAGAGAGATACAGACAGAGAGACAGACAAACAGAGAAAAATAGTGATTAAGCCTAAGCATGAAGCCACTGAAATTAACATGAATAATTCAAACTGTGAAGAGGGTAGAATTGGGGACAGTTATAGATCGAGCATTACTGCGAACACATGTACATGATGTTCTCATTAATCTTTCAAAACAGAGCCAGCCTCTTTCATGTGTTCCACGTTTCAGCCTCTCGGGTTTTTGACACCAAACCTGGCTAGGGTGATCAATCACAGAAAAACAGGGCCTAGAGCCTGTTAAACACAGAGCCTTTTAAACACAGAGCCTTTTAAAAACAGAGTCTTTTAAACACAGAGCCTTTTAAACACAAAGCCTTTTAAACACAAAGCCTTTTAAAAACATAGCCTTTTAAAACCAGAGCCTTTTAAAACAGTGCCTTTTAAAACCAGAGCCTTTTAAAACTAGAGCCTTTTAAAAACAGTGCCTTTTAAAAACAGAGCCTTTTAAAAACAGAGCCTTTTAAAACCAGAGCCTTTTAAAAACAGTGCCTTTTAAAACCAGAGCCTTTTAAAAACAGTGCCTTTTAAAACCAGAGCCTTTTAAACACAGAGCCCGCCTTTTGGGGCCTTTTAAAAAAAAACATAGCCTTTAAAACACAGCCTTTTAAACAGATCCTTTTAAACAGAGCCTTTAAACAGAGCCTTTTCAAACACAGAGCCTTTTAAAAAACAGAGCCTTTTAAAAACAGAGCCTTTAAAAACGAACCTTTAGAAACAGGCCTTTTAAAAACAGAGCCTTTTAAAAACAGAGCCTTTAGAAAAACAGGCCTTTCAGAAACCTTTAGAAAACAGAGCCTTTCAGAAAAACAGTCCTTTCAGAAAAACAGTGCCTTTTAGAAAACAGAGCCTTTCAGAAAAAAACAGTGCCTTTCAAAACAAGGGCCTTTCAGAAAACAGTGCCTTTAAACTAAAAAACAGGCCTTTTAAACACAGAGCCTTTAAAAGAAAACAACGGGCTTTAAAACAGAGCCTTTAAACACAGGGCTTTTTAAACATATGGACTTAAAATAAGCCTTTTAAACGTAGGTCCTTTTAAAACAGGGCCTTTAACAGGTAAAACTGGACTTTAAAAACGTCTTTGAAACACAGTGGGCTTTGATAACACAGGGCTTTGTTTAAACACAGGGCCTTTTAAGGAGCTGGAAGCAGATAACAGCTGAAAGTTTCGACTTAAAAACTGCCCATTGGGCTGAACCTATCTGATCAGGGCTATTTTTGTGTTTATTTCTATTTCCCAGAAATTGTTTAATGGACTAACATGAAATTCAGTAAATATTTTAGATAAAATAATGTATAAAAAAAAACTTTAATTCTGTAAATTTATTGATACTCTTTGGAGAAAAATATATTTATGTTACACATTTTGTTAGATCTTGAGAAAATAATGAAATAAGTACAATATTTTGATAAAATAATGTTCTGACTACATGCGGTCACTATATCTTTCGCAGTTTTAATTTTGGGGTGATTTCCTATGGTTTTAGGGATTTCTTTCTTTTTAAACACATCTTTCTGGTACTTGTACTAAAGAAAAGTGTATGTTGTGTTTGATATGCAACTCGAATAAATTTGTACAACTTTTTCTTTAAAGTTTGATAAAAACTTAAGGTTGGTGATTCACCCTATTGGTCTAATGCCTATCATTTTAGTACAGAACTGAGGAATTAGTAAAATCTTTCTCTATTCAAATTTGAAGGCTCTAGCTGAAAAATTAAGGAAAACATCGTGTAAAAACAAACCATGACTTGTTTTTTCAGAGAATGTCCCATGCACAAAATATCAAGTCAGCCAACCTTACAGTCTAACGGCCACCAGCTTTGTGGTGAAATTCTCTTGTTTCTAAAGCCTGCTCCCCCTCTCTGCCCAGCCTCCTGAGTCTTCTCTGCTTCCTGTCCTCCTTGGAATTTAGCAGGGCCTGTCTTTGTGCTGTCATTATGCACAAAGCATCTTTGGCAGCAAAGAATGAAACCAAGGAATGCATCATACTAATGTTCATATTGCGCATAATATCACCCAGTCTGGAACAGCCATCACTGAAGATGACAACTGCTACAGCCACTGCAATCTCAACAACTCTGTTTTAGGGCAAATTTTCCAGATAAGGTTGTTGATGCTCTCCTTGATATTCTGGGTATGTCCTTTCAGGCATTTTTGTAGAAGTTCAGTTCTTACCAAGTCTTTGAAACTGGCTTGGTCTCCTCCATAACTACCTCTGGTAAATTGTTGGTGTGTGTGTAGCCCCTGACAGTTCCTGCTGCCTCTGCTTTTTTGTAGCCACACCCATTCACACTGAATCAATTCTTCCTGGTATCCTCCAGTACATCCTCATCGCAAGGGCTGAGGGTCTGTTTACTGAATAGATAAAGTTTTTCCCTCTGGATAACTGGACATGAGGGAAAAGACTTGTTCATTCCTTTTTTTATTTATTTATTTGTGTATATGAAAGCAAACTTCAACTTCATTAAGTTTCACATCACAATAGCAAAACTGACAAGTAAACCGAGACATGATGCTGCAGTTGAGAATATCAACATCAATCAACCAGAAGCCTTCACCTTCTCTTTCACCTATCACGTAGTCCCTTGGACCGTGGGGGCACCAATGAACATTTTGCAACCAGCTTCCTCCACTCCCCGCGGTCCTTTGCTTTCTGTAGCAAATCGCTCCACCCAAGGCCAGTCCACTCCCTGGTGTTGTCTTCACTCTCTTGACTAAAAGCATCATCCTCGTTTGGTTCAGAGTCAGTCTTACTGCTGTATTCATAACTACATCTATTGTATTCTTTACCGCTTTCACATGAATCATCAGGTACACTATACAGATTCAACAGTTTTCTTTAACTTTATGTGGGTGTGGCACTTAAGCATTCACCACATTTAACTTCACCTGAACATTCAGTTTCTATACTGTCAGTTTCCCTGTTTTCCACAGAACTTTCTCTGTCGAATTGGGGTCATTTTGTGGACCCATGCCTCGGATTTTCTCTTTCTAACTCTTTTGTTTCTTCTTATCTAAAGGCATGGTCGTGTGTATCGCGGGTCACAGACTTCAGAAAGGTAATCATTTTGAATTAAAACTATCCCAGAAAAAGCCATAGCAGGGCCAAAGCCATTTTGCAAGAGGGAAACAATTGAGACAAAATTCGTTTTAGGTACGGACTTGAAGGAAATGTTTCCTTTCTTCTACAAATTGTAGAGAACTAAAACAGTGGAAGTCAGACTATAAATCATGTTCTGAGAGTTAGCACATACCCACTTTGAGCCCCAAATCTCCTCTATGGTGTTGAATTGAACTAGAATTCAAAATGTGGATGAAAATATTTAATATATGCAGTAATACAAAAAAATGGAAGACTGGCAACCAGACAACAGACCACGTGCTGCAGTCCTGTCCGCTACATGAGGCATCCCACACAGGACATGGCCTGACCTATCACCCCAGGGGCCCAGAAAGAAGCTCTATGCTATGGAGACGGAGAACCTGCATGTCAGCAGCCTTCGTCACAGAGATGAGCTATCCGTCTAACAAACGCAAAAACAATAATGACAACCGAATGGTCCATACCTACTAATTTATTTCACAGAAGATCTTTTTTCTGAAAACCTATTAATTTTTGTTTATTACTGCTTATAAGGTGGGGGGGGGTGGGGTTTAAACAACTGCCTAGATTTTTTTTAAATCTAAACATACTAGAACAAAATGACAGCCAAAATACTACCAATGCACCTTCACAAGCAAAAAGTAATAATTAAATGAATTTTTAGAAAAAACATAAACTATCCCTACTCATGTGGATAATAAGACAACTGAAAAATATCTCCCACAAAATGATCTGCTGTTTGCAAATTTCAAATATTTGCATAACTTTGTTTTGCTGCCCCACCTTCTTAGACATTCCTGTCCTGCTGCTCCCACGCCGCTCATTCCAATCTCTCCACCTCAGCCAATACCCTAATTTCATTGTCGCATCCTCAGGTCGGAAGTCCGCAGGAAGCCCGTCAACATCAGGCCACTGTGGGGCCACCAGCCAGAGGGGCAAACTCACCACAGGCACAGAAGTGTATTATTTTATTATCTATTTATTTATACCGCTTTATGTCACTGCAGATTTCTCTGCGTGAAATTCGTGCTGCTCTACCCGGGGAGAGCATGTAGCCACAAGCGCAGCGCCTACCCATTTTTTTTCTTTTTCCTGTCTGCAACTGTATTTGTTTCCCTATCACTCACACTCACTCACTCAGTCCCATGTCCCAAAGGACGTAGGGGGGACATGAGAGAAGACGCAACAGAGATCTTTTTCCATGCTTCACGATCCTGTGTGGCTAGTAGGAGGTGTTGCAGGGGTTGGGCGGTCCAGTCTTTGATGTTGTCAACCCATGATTTCTTTTGGCGGCCTCTTCTTCTCTTGCCCTCGACTGTTCCTTGCAGGATGGTTTTTGCTAGGGTGTTGTGTCTTGTGGTGTGACCAAACCACATCAGCTTTCTCCTCTTTATGGTGGAGAGCAAAGGCTCTTGGGGGCCCACACGCTTTTTGATTTCTTCTTTCACATAGTTATTGGTCTTGTGTTCTTTGTATGATATTTTGAGAAGTCTTCTGTGGCACTTGTTCTCGAATGCTTGGATTCTCCTCTCTAACTCTGCTGTCAGAGTCCATGATTCACAGCCATATAGGAGGATAGATATCACGAGGGATTTGTAAAGGTGGTATTTGGTGCCGAAGCTGATGTTGTTGCTTCTGATGATCTTCTCGAGTCTGACTAGAGCAGATGTTGCTGTTGCAATGCGAGCTTTCACTTCATTGTTTGATGTGCCATCTTTTGTTAGGATGGAGCCTAAGTATTTGAATTGGCTCACCTCTTCTAGTGTTTCTCCATTCATCTTTATTTCCGTGATGTCATTACTTGCGCTGTTGACCATGATCTTTGATTTCTCTGTACTGACCTCCATGCCGTATGTACTCGCTCGATCTGTTAAATTGTCTGTGAGGATTTGCAGTTCTTGTTTGCTGCTGCCCATGAGGTCAATGTCATCTGCAAATCTGAGGTTGCAAAGGGGTCTTCCACCAATGGAGATGGAAGTGTGGTGGTTTTGCAGTGTCTCTGTCATGATGTTTTCGAGGAAGAGGTTGAAGAGTACAGGTGAGAGAAGGCAGCCCTGGCGAACCCCAACCGTGGTCTTGAAGAACTCGCCCACGTGGTTGTTCATGAAAACTGCACTTTTTGCGTTCTCGTACAGAGCCTTGATGACTTCAATTAGGCAGCTGTCAATGTTGAAGTGCCTGAGTACTTGCCAGAGGCCGTCATGCCATACCCTGTCAAAGGCCTTTTTGAAGTCTATGAAATTGTGGTACAAGTCTTTTTGGTGTTGGAGATGCTTCTCTATCAGAATTCTCAGATTGAAAATTTGTTCCATTGTGCTGCGTTTTGGTCTAAAGCCCGCTTGTTCTTCTGCCAGGAGTTTTTCTGCTTGGTTTTTCAGTCTGTTGAGGACTACCTGCAGCATGATCTTGCTAGGATGACTTATGAGACTGATGGTTCTGTAGTTCTGACATTTCTTGAGGTTTCCTTTCTTTGGCAGGGGTATTACAAGAGACTGTGTCCATTCTTTTGGCCATTCTTTGGTGTCGTGGATCTTCTGACAAAGCTCTGTGAATCGCCTTGCTGTTTCATTCCCTCCATTTTTTATGAGTTCAGCTGGGATGTTATCAATTCCAGGGGACTTCCCCTTCTTCAATTGTTTAATAGCTGCATCTACTTCACACCTTAGTATTGGTGGGTCTTTATCTTGGTGTTCAGGGGGTTTGTCAGAAACTATGTTGGTATCTGGGCGTAGTGGGTAGTTGTACAATCCCTCACAGTATTCTGTCCAGCGTTGGAGGATGGTATTGTTTCCCTATCAGAGTGGCTTTTTTTCTAAGAATTTTGCCAGGGACAACCCTCTTGTAGCCGTGGGTTCTTTTACGTGCGCTAAATAATGATGTGTAACACACGGGACCTTGGTTTATCGTCTCATCCTAAAGACTAGCACCCAAACCACCACTCATGGTCTAATGAGTCTTGACAGGGTTGTACTCTACGCTTCCTATTACATTAATATATCCCGGTGTCAACGG
>CM060335.1:47298732-47306232 GCA_030674155.1 Stramonita haemastoma
ACACTGCCCAGGTAGGTAAATTTGTTGACTTCCTTGATGTTTTCTTGGTGTAGTCGCACTGGGTCTTGTTTCTTGTTGTTCACCCTCATGACCTCCGTCTTCCTGATGTTGATTTGAAGGCCTATCTTTTCTGCTTCTTCTGCAACGTGACATAGCTTCTCTTGTGCGTCTTGGTGCCTGTGGGAGACAAGGCTGATGTCATCTGCGAAGTTCAGGTCTTCCAGCTGCCTTGTGAAGGTCCACTGTATGCCAGTTCTCCTGCCTGCTGTGGCCTGTCGCATTATCCAGTCAACCACCAACAGGAAGATGGTTGGCGACAACAGACAGCCCTGACGAACGCCGGTTTGCACGGAGAAGGGTTCTGTCAATTTACCGTCATGGACAACTTGACAGGTGACATCTTCATTACTAAATGCATCATTTTGCATTTGTATAGAATTATACTTCTACACCACTTTCAGTCACGGCAGATTTCTCTGTGTGAAATTCAGACTGCTCTCCACGGGAAGAACGCGTCACCACATTAGCAGCGCCACCCATTTTCTTCTTTTCCTGTCTGCATGTGTGTTTGTTTCCCAATCAGGGTGGCTTTTTATGTAGAATTCGTCTAGGTACAACTCTCTTGTTGCCGTGGTTTCATTTACGTGGGCTGATTGTGTATTGTATATAGAACCTCGGTTTATCGTTTCAGTGCTTGAAACTTGCTTTTTTTTTTTAAGTGTGTGTGTGTTTGCGCGCGTGCTTGCGTGCGTGCGCGTGCGCGTGTGTGTGTGTGTGGTATTTTTAGTTTAACATCTATTCACATTTAGTAATTTTAGATGAGAAAGACAGAGATACAGAGAGACAGACAGACAGACAGGCAGACAGAGAGAGAGAGGGAGAGAGACAGAGACAGAGAGAGAGAGATGCGTCAAAAAATCAACAAAATACAGATAAAAGCGATTTGGGCCAGTCACCCCACCCCACTCCACCCCACCCCCTCTCCCCTCTCCCCTTGTTCCCTGTCCTATTCTGGTGACATTAACCCAATGTCTTGCTGCATAATCCTACCATGCTGACACATGACCTGCCGTGAATGGCACACCAGTCAGTGGCAATGGCACTACATCGTGTGCTCAAGCGTGACAGGCATGCTGTGCTGAACATGGAGTCTCCTTTGTGTTGGTGGTGGTGTTGGCAATCTTTTGTTGTCTTTTTTTTATTGAGTTGTTGTTATGTTTTTCCGAGTGCAGATGAACAGACGGGATTGAAAAGCTGTTGATAAATGGTAAACCTTTGTGATGGTACTTCGACTCAATCTAAACACTTTATTATCTCAGAGACAGAAACATTTAAGCCGGTAAAAGCCACACATAAAACAGCTAACATGTAAACATGATATCACGGGGGAGGAAATACCACCGCAGAGGATCCGAACATCAGCTCGAGTGCACCCATCACAATATAAAAAGCATCCACAAATCTTGTCATCTGTTCCCACCGGTACACACTGGCCTACTCTTACGAAAAGCGGAACAGGATTTAACATGTGCGTAAGATGTTCTGCGTGCGTTCGCACACGGGGCCTCGGTTTATAGTCTCATCCGAAGGACTTTTGGGGAGAGTGGAGTCAGCACTTTGTTATGTACGTGACTGTCCCTTACCCCCCCCCCCCCCCCCCTCTCCTCCAACTAATAAGGTAGCTGCATTCCGTCTTTGGGTACATCGCTGTTTTCCAGTGTTACCCTTACGTGGTTCTTGATGAATTGGAAGCGTATCTGAGTGAATGGGGACGGGATGATAGCTCAGTGGTCAGAGCACTCGCTTTCCCCAAGCTAAGGTTAAGCAGCAGCAAACATGGTTACCAGTTGGATGAGTGACCGTTTGTGCGCCTTGGCTTCAGTACAGTCCCCCCCCCCCCCCCCAGTTTACCCAGCTGCAAATGGGTACCTGCTTTCTTGAGGGTCGGGGGAGGTAAAGCAGCGAGATAGAAGAGATGGGCGCCGCCCTCAACATGCTGGCCCCCAGAGAAGCTGAGGTCTCCGATGCCTTGCTCCCCTACGACCACTTAGGTTATGGAACACCTTTACCTTCACCTTTTCTATCTGCCCCCCCCCCCCCCCCCCCCCCCAAAAAAAAAAAAAAATCAACAACAAACTATGATCATAAAAAACAAGGCAGCATGTGTCTACAACAAGGCCCGCCACCATTTTGGTTGGTCAGAATATTTGTGCTTTCATCTCAGGTAAAGTTCAAGGCAATCAGGTAAAGTTCAAGGCAATCAGGTATGCAGGGCACTGGCAACCTCTGGCCCAGTTTCCGCCTCACCACGGGCAAAACTAGCCATGTATATGATGATGAGTCTCCCTGATGGGAATGGTGAGTAGTGTGGCCACTGTCCCACTTGTGCTCACTGGCCCAATGTCTTGCTGCGTGGTCCTGTCCTGTCCTGTCCTGTCCTGTATCATGTCCTGTCCTGTCCTGTCCTGTCCTGCTAGCTGCCAGAAGTAGTCAGCAACAGGGGGACTGGTGGTCCAGTGGTAACCGCGCCTGCCTGGAAAGCGAAAAGTTCGGGTCTGGAGCGTGCAGTGGTTTGATCCCCGTTTGGGCCCGAAACTTTTCCTCCCATCCATTAGGCCCTGAGTGGTGATTTGGGTGCTAGTTATTGGGATGAGATGATAAACCCAGGTCCTGTGTGTTATTCAAAATCATTTAGTGCACGTAAAAGAACCCACGGCAACAAGAGAGTTGTCCCTGGCAAAATTCTGTAGAGAAAAAGCCAACTCTGATAGGGAAACAAATACAGCTGCAGACTGGAAAACAAAAACAAAAACAAAAATAATGGGTGGCACTCCTTTTGTGGCGATGTGCTCTCCCCGAGGGAGAGCAGCCCGAATTTCACGCAGAGCAATCTGCCCTGACTTAAAGCGGTATGTAAACAAACAAACAAACACGAATCCATAAGCCACATTATGCTCTTACTGCTCTGCTGTACGTGTAACTTCACTGGGTTTTTTTGCCATGAAGATCGTTCCTTCACTGACGTTGTATGGATGTCTAAGATCAGAAGGGAGAAAGAATACATGACTATTTCTGCTTCCCTGCTTTAATTACAGTAGAACACACTCACACACACACACACACACACACACCACACACACACAACACCACACACACACACACACACACACACACACACACACACAACACACACACACACACACACACACACACACACACACACACATCTCTTTATTTTTCTTGGAGACTGTGAAGTCCTTGTCACTGACAGCCATCTTGGTGTCATGCCGTGATAGCGCTGACCCGGTTTGTTGCTGCACGCTGTGCGGAGGGGGGATTCTCTCAGACTCCCCGGCCTGATCATAATTATTGGCGATCAATAACAGCTCGATGGATGATGAAAACATGGCTGTGGTCCACCCGTTAATTAAACCATCACGTTGCACGTGCAAGTTTCTGAGTTTTCTCTCTGTTGAAATCAATGGACGTTGTATTATTGATTACAGAGACTGGGAGATCAAGGAGATAATGGAATCCTGTGTGGTACTTGGCTGGCTGACTTTGACTAGAATGATAGCCTGGGTTTTGAGAGCACTCTGCTGAAGAAAATAATGTCTAGCGAGTTCCACCCTTGTTCCGTGCTCTGCATGGTTTATTTATTTATTTATTTATTTATTTATTTATTTATTTATTTATTCATTTATATCACTTTATGTTACAACAAATTTCTCTACGTGAAATTCGGGCTGCTCTCCTCGGGGAGAGCGCGTGTCGCCACAAGTGCAGCGCTACCCATTATTTTTTTCTTCTTCTTTTTCCTGTCTGCAGCTGTAATAGTATTATTGTTTCCCTACCAGAGTGGCTTTTTTCTACAGAATTTGGCCAGGGACAACCCTCTTGTTGCCGTGGGTTCTTTTACATGCGCTAAGTAATGATGTGTAACACACGGAACCTCGTGTTATCGTCTTATCTCAAAGACTAGCATCCAGACCACCACTCATGGTCTAATGGAAGGGGGAAAAGTTTTGGGCCCAAACGGGATTCGAACCATCGCACACTTCGACCTGGACTTTTTGCTTTCTAGGCAGGCGCGTTACCTCTAGACCACCCATCCGCTGCCGACAGGGTTGGATGGAAATAAGAAACCAACTCTCCTTTTCAATTGTATATGAAATTATCATCATTTTGTTCAGTCCTCACTCATCTTATACGCCTCTCAGTGAGGTCATTGTCCATGGTTAAGTTCTCTCTGTGGTTCCTTACGGGACGGGGTGTGTAGTCTCTGGTACTTTTCCTGTGCTTGTCACTTTGCAGGAAGTCTGCCTGCTGGCCTCAGCTGACACATTCCCACTTCTGCACAGCTCATATTTTGTCTTTACAGGATGCATGCTGGGCATGTTCGTGTAACCGTTACTCACAAGACACTGACATCCGATACTGGATCTTTAACGTGCATATGTGATCTTCTGCGTGTGTCCCTGGCCATTTTTTTTTGGGGGGGGGGGTGTTAAAAAAAGCCATTGGCACAAAGAAACTATTGTACATGCAGACAGGACAATGATTGTTGTGGGTATTAAAAATTTAATAGGTGGTGGTGTTGCTCTTGTGGTGAGTGACATGCACTCCTTGGGGGAGAGCGTCCCGAATTTTACGCAGTTATCTGTCGTGACTGACAGTGCTATCTATCTATCTATCTATCTATCTATCTATCTATCTATCTATCTATCTATCTATCTATCTATCTATCTATCTATCTATCTATCTTTCTTTCTTTCTTTCTTTCTTTCTATCTATCTATCTATCTATCTATCTATCTATCTATCTATCTATCTATCTATCTATCTATCTATCCATCCCTTAGTCTGGCGACCGTGGGGGCACCCCTGAAGACTTGACAACCAGTACCCTACATTCCTCTCTCTCACTGATAATATAGGACACCGTAAGACCAGAAATCACGTTGACTGGAGTTAGCACTTTCTTCCAGGAACCAACTGCCTAAGAAAGGGACTTTGACTGGTCCTGCCCTAGCAGCCATGTCCGCTGACTCTACGCTATCGACTGACGGTAGCCTAGAGCTGTGGGAATTTGCCATGCTGCTCCTCGCAAGCTGTCAGTCAATCGATTGCTGAGCGGCCAGAACAATGCTGTTTTATGGGCCAAAGTTTGACGGCCTTGCCCGGTGAGGTTTCCTTGTTCTGCCAGGGTGCTTTTTTACTCTTCCCCACCAGACTGTTTAGTATAGGCTGTAGCTAAGAGAGCAAGACAAACGGGGTAGGCGCTGCACTAAAAATGGGTAGGCGCTGCAGTAAAATGGCCCACTAAAATGGGTAGGTGCAGCACTAAAATGGGTAGGCGCTGCATTTGTGGCAACGCGCTCTCCACGGGGAGAGCAGCTCCGAATTTCACGCAGAGAAATCTCCTGTGACATAAAGTGGTATAAAATAAAATAAGATAAATAAAAATAAGATAAAAACTGCTGTCTTTTTTTCTGGACACAGAATTCTCCGTCAATATTAATTAATCTCCCAAACCATCCCCATTCCAGTCTAATCCAGTCTCGTTGTGTTTGTTTATCGCCTCACCGACCACAAAGGCCATATTTTTATTATTTTTTATCAGGGATGTCATCAGGTAGGAATTGAAATCTCAGATTAAAACCTTGCAACTGTATACAGACTGGTATACAGGTGGGTCGGTGGTCTTTGAGGTAACCCACCTGCCTGGAAAGCGAAAAGTCCGGGTTCAAAGGTTCAAAGTGTGTGGTGGTTTGATCCCCGCTTGGACCCGAAAACTTACACCCCAATACAATACTGTATTGTCTACAATACCTTAATTAATGGGCTTCAGTCCAGCTCTTAGCAACAGCGGGCAGGGGAAGGACGGTAGAGTTCAGCATAGAGAGTGGGTGTTTATCTCCCCTGACCTGGGTACCGCCATCATGGCCACCATTCATTTCACGCTGTGGTGGTATCGGTCAACCCATCTGATTACTGCGGGATCCTTTTCAGAGTCACCTGCTTGCCACCAGTTCGGAACTAACTCAGCCAGGGGGGATTGGATAGCCTAGTGGTCAGAACATTGTGTTGGCAATTTGACGACCCGGGTTCGAGTCCGGTCAAGGAGATTTTTCTCCTGGAGTTAACATCAGTGTTGACTCCCACTCTCCCCCAAAAGTCCTTCGGATGAGACTATAAACCGAGGCCCCGTGTGCGAACGCACGCAGAACATCTTGCGCACACGTTAAATCCTGTTCCGCTTTTCGTAAGAGTAGGCCATTGTGTGCCGATGGGAACAGATGACACGATTTATAAAAACTGCATACACACGGGGACTGGAGGTAAAAAAAAGCACACGAGTGCTTATTCCATTATCCTCGATATAAAAGAAGAAAAGAATTTTTTTAAGAATAAAAGTAAAGCAGGCGGTCTGGACTGACGGGGGGACAAGACCAAAGAAACAGGCAGGCTACATACCAACAGAAGAAGACTTACCCAAGCTGGACCCAATTGTGATGGCAGACAATGTCAAACTCACACCAGACTGGATATCAGTATGTAGACTACCCGATTGTTTTGCCCCAACACCCAAAGACCCAATAGACGTCAGCGACCAGATGATGGGAACACATGCCTGGGCGGAGAGACTGAGATGGCATCACCACTTCAAAACGCAGGACGGGAGACAGGACGGTGAAACAGAAGACTTTATAAAACCACCATGGTATACCCATACTAAGAAGAGTGCCCCTAGGAAAGATCCTGCATTAGAGGTTTTTATAGAAGCTTGTACGAGATATTTTTTAGCTGTAAGTAGGCCTAATCGTAGAATAATAAGCGACAACCTATCTAAGGAACAAAGAAAGGCATTAGGGGAACTCCGTAAGCTGCCAGCAACATATAATGCAGCATGTAGACATGCAGAGAAAAGTGGAGCCACAGTCATAACCAGTTTAGAAACAGAATAAATTAACTGATGATTTTAATATTTCAGAGGAACTTAACAATAAGAACTTTTAAAATACATCTATATTAGAAAGATACCCTACAAATAAGATCAATAAAGAAATCAAATCCTGGACAGCAAAATGGT
The DNA here is from genome assembly GCA_030674155.1 of Stramonita haemastoma. NCBI lineage: Eukaryota > Metazoa > Mollusca > Gastropoda > Neogastropoda > Muricidae > Stramonita > Stramonita haemastoma. The sequence continues at coordinate 47,305,825 of CM060335.1, forward strand.
TAGCAAAAGGAGATATTAATGAAGACATAGCAAAGTAGGTTACAGATTTTAAGAATAAAGGACCAGGAAAATACAAGCCTCTGATAAAAACACATAAGGATATACCATACCCTAGCCGACCCCTATTAACAGGTTGTGGAACTCCCATTGAAAATTTATCTAAGTTCGTACAGTGTGCCATAAGTCACCTCAGAGATAAATTAGAATACCAAGTTATAGATACAGGAGAGTTTTTGTCTAAAATTTTATTTATTGATGAGAAATTGGCTCCTTTACCAGACAATGCAGTTAAAACATATACAGTGTGTGATGTCGTCTCTTTATTCCCCAATAATATATATATATATATATATATATATATATATATATATATATATATATATATATATATATATATATATATATATA
>CM060335.1:47311232-47333732 GCA_030674155.1 Stramonita haemastoma
CCATCCTTACAAGTTATGTTAATTTATGTTAATCATATAATTTTATTTTTCTTTTGTTTTAAAGCATAATGTTCAGCATGTTGATGTAGGCCATGACACTTTGCTGACAAGTAACATCAGTTGAGTTACTAATTAAATTTGTGGCCTGAAAACTGATATCATCAATTCTGATGGTTCTTGGTTTTTATTGATTTAGTGGGCTTTTTAAGTTGTAAAGAAGTTGTTTGATTTTTCAATGAATGATTCTGGATTCAAGTTTGCTCGTTTTTGTTTTTTACAGCACAAAGAAATAAACCCAATCTACCACCAGCACAGATCTGTGATCGATCAACTATTGTACTGTTGCAAGCACAGTGTGAGTTAACAGGAGTCAGTTGACCATGAGCTCAGGATTGGACATTGCCAAGGCAGGCTGGCTGCACAGACAGAGTGAGTTTATGATTTGATCAGATCAGAAACAAAACCAAGCAAAATCCTCAGTCATATCATAAGCCTTCCTTTGTTGGAAGAAGACTGTGTTAGTGATGTTGAATATTGTGGTTATTGTCATCAGTTATCAGCTCTACAGCTGTAAAAGGTAAGGTAAAGGTGTCCCATAACATATGTGGTTGTAAGGGAGCAAGGTGTCAGAGACCTCAGCTTCTTTAGGGGCCAGCATGTTGAGGGCAGCGCCCATCTCCTCTCCCTTGCTGCTTTACCTTCCCTGACCCTAAAGAGGGCAGGTACCCATTTGACAGCTGGGTGAACTGGGGGAACTGTAGTGAAGCCAAGGCGCACAAACGGTTACCCATCCAATTGGTAAACAGGCTCAACACTGCTTAACCCTTATCCTCCTGCTGCACCCATTAGCGCCCCTTTATAACGTAACCCTGTAGCGCCCATTAGCGCCCTCAGTTTTTTGTGTATTGACTATTGAAAGTTGTACAAATTACTTCCCTTTGACACAAGTTTCACAGTGAATGAACTGTGTGACCCCAGGGGTATAAGGGTTAACATTGACTGGGGGAAAGCAAGTGCTCTGACCACTGAGCTATCTCATCCCCTGCAGCAGTGTCTCAGAGTAAATTTTAAAGTAAGCTAAAATCAAGTAAGAATCAGGCAGTGTGTGTGCATATGCCATGGCCATTGATGGGAGTTTACCCATTGCATGATTGATGAAGATTTTGATGTAAACTTGTAAACAAACTCGATGTGATAAAAAAAAGTCCCAGGACTTTGCTCTGAAGATATTTTGTGTGTGTGTTTGATTCAGATTAGACATGATGGTAGTTATAGTCCTTTGCTTGTTGATTGATTGTCATTGAGCTAAGAAAGCTCTCTCTTCTCCTTGTCTTTTCTTTGTGAGTGTGTGTGTATGTTTTTTATATTGAGGATAATGGAATAAGCACTCGTGTGCTTTTTTATATCCAGTCTCCATATGTATGCAGTTTTGTAAATCTTGTCATCTGTTCCCACGGCACTTAGCAGTTAAATTGTTATTCATATTCTAGCGGATCGGAGAAATTTTGTTTTTGCTTTTGTGGTGTTCCTTGGCTAGAGCTTTGAGGTTCACCAATGGTGAGACTTTGCACATGATATATTAATGCAACTGTTTTTGCCTACCATTAAGCCATCTAAGCAATTAAGGGCTCCACATTTTGACTTTGGGGATGGGGAAAAGTTTGAGTTGAGGCTGGAATTGAATGTACCCATACTCTCTTGATTTTGGTGGTTGTGTTTTTTTATAGAAAGGTGCATTAACAACTGTAGACTGGTCACCAGTGTAGTCATGTCTCAATGTTTGTTGTGTAACTCCTGTACAGGTTGAGTTGAGGCTGGAATTGAATGTACCCATACTCTTGATTTTGGTTGTTATTATTATTATTATTTTTTTTTAGAAAGATGCATTTATTAACAACTGTAGACTGCCTGACTGGTCACCAATGTACTCATGTCTCAATGTTTGTTGTGTAACTCCTGCACTGTTTTTATTCATTTATTTATTTATTTATTTATTCATTTATTTATTTATTATTTTATTTATTTATTCATTTATTTATTTATTTATTTATTTATTTATTTATTCAATTCTTTTATATATCAAGGATAATGGAATAAGCACTCATGTGCTTAATTTTCATCCAGTCCCCGTGTGTATGCAGTTTTTGTAATTTAAATTGTCATCTGTTCCCTGGGTACAGGTTCGGTGCTGCGGCGCTGGAAGAAGAACTGGTTTGTGCTGTACCGGGATGGAGTGCTGCGCTACTTCGAGTCTCAGGACAGCTCCCGTGCTGAGGAGGTCTTCGCTCTGCGCTCCTGCTGCTCCCACATCAAGACCGGCCCCGAGGTCAGCCAGGGTAGCGTTATGGGGGAAGGAGGGGAGGGAGAGAGAGGGGGGGAGGAGAGAGTGGGGGGGGAGGGGGGGAGAGAGGGGGGGAGAGAAGGGAGAGGGGGGGGAGAGAGAGAGAGAGGGGGAGAGAGAATTGGGGAGAGAGGGGGGAGAGAGGGAGAGAGAGGGGGAGGGGGAGAGAGAATTGGGGAAAGAGGGAGAGAGAGAGGGGGGAGAGAGGGGGAGAGAGAAGAGAGAGAGAGAGGAGGGAGAGAGAGGGGGAGAGGGAAGGGGGGAGAGAGAACGGAGAGGAGAGAAGAGAGGGGGGGAGAGAGGAGAGAAAGGGGGAGAGAGAAAGGGGGAGAGAGAAAGGGGGAGAGAGAGGAGGGGGAGAAAGAGAGGGGGAGAGAAGGGGGAGGAGAGAGCGGGGGAGGGAGAGGAGAGAAGGGGGGGAGACAGAGGCAGGGAGAGAGAGGGAAGGAATGTGGTTTGGGTTTTGTCTTATTTTATATATGTGATTGATGGGGTTTCTCTCCACAACCTGGTGACCATCCTGGGCTGACCCTTATGGTCGGCCAGGGCGTTGATACAATACAAGGAGTTGATGTTACACCCTGCGTTACTTTTCATTTGTTTAGTTGCACAGTTTTAATCCGAGATTTTTATTTTATTTTATTTTTATTTTATTCTTTTATATTGAGGATAGTGGGACAAGCACTCTTGTGCTTTTTTACATCCAGTCCCCGTGTGTATGCAGTTTTGTAAATGTCATCTGTTCCCACTGGCACACAATGGCCTACTCTTAGAAAGGCAGATTTGAAATATTACGAGGTGACAGCCCCTAAAATGGCCTCTGTGGTCAGCGGGGCTATATATATATATAATATCAAACCAAACTGGATTGGATTGGATTGTCTGTTGATGCAGGTGGAGTCGGTGCATCCTCCGGAGGGTGTCAGCAGCGGCAAGGCGTGCATGCTGGAGGTGGTGATGAGGGATGGAGGCAGCATGGTGCTGTGTGCTGAGTCCATGGATGACATGAAGTACGTACTTGTGTATGTGTGTGTGTGTGTGTGTGTGTGTGTGTGTGTGTGTGTGTGTGTGTGTGTGTGTGTGTGTGCAGCTTTCTGTCTGTTTTCTTGGCTTTGGGTTCCGTTTGGATTACATGTGTGGCTTTGAATTATGAGTTGAAAAAGAGAGAGAGGGAGAGAGAGAGAGAGAGAGGGAAGGAGAGAGAGAGAATGAGAGAGGGAAGGAGAGAGAGAGAATGAGAGAAGAGAGAGAGAGAGAGAGAGAGAGAGAGAGAGAGAGAGAGAGAGGAGAGGAGAGAGAGAGAGAGAGAGAGAGAGAGAGAGAGAGAGAGAGAGAGAAGAGAAGAAAATACAAAAATGAGTCATTCTTTGCTTTTGGTCACTAAAAGAGGTCCTAAAACCTTTAATTTCAAAACCATTGGATGGATTTTAAAGTGGGCAATTTCAGTACATCAACTATCAAGAAAAGGAGAATTAACTGCAGAAGAAATAAAATTTATGGCATTACCGCTTTTCTGTTATTTCTCATGGAAAGTGATGGGTGTCAAAATGTAAACGTTATTACACTGCTACACCAATTAATCCATGTCTCTGATTTTAATGAAATGGCAATATACACGGGCTTACTAGCAAGGCCGTTTTGTGCATGTATACAGACCAATTGTGGGTTTTGTGGTAAAAGCACCAAAATTTGCACAAATGATGTTAGGGACATACTAAAAAAATTTAGATATAGTGCCAAGCTGGATTTTTACCTTTAGGCCTGTAAACTGCAAAAATCCAAGATGGCCGCCATCCGCTATGAAATATCTGTAAATTGTTATATCTTTGTAGACAGTTGAGACAATAACATGGATGAGGAGTCTTTTGGTATGTTTTTTAAACATGAGAAATCTAATGGAAATGTTATTCATTTGATATAATGCATATAAAGCCACATATTGGCCAGTTTTATGTCCGTTTTTAAGATGGACAAGATCCGATTTGTGAATATCCATGAGCAGTCACTATATCTAGAATGTAGATGTGGACTATCATAAAATTTCAGTCACTGTCATTGTGGTCACAGTTCTCATTGCAATGACAAAATGATGTACATTTATGGCATCTTTGCATAGTCCCCTACACCCTCTCTTGCACTCACATCGCAGCAATTCAGAACATGATGCCACCACTTGTGGTGGCATGAGCAGTCACTTTGTCCAGAATGTAGAATGCAGATGTGGGTTTTCATCATCCCTAGTCACACTCATTGTGTCACAGTTCCCGTTGCACTGATAGAGTGATGTACATTTAACAGCAGCCCTGACACACTTGCATAGCCCCCTACACTCTTTCTTGCACCCACATCTCAGCAATGCAGAACATGACACCACCACTTCTGGCAACATTGTCGCTGCCAGCCTTGTGTTGCACTCTTTCGCCAACCATACATCTCTGGAGACGGAAGAACTGGAGAGCAGACCAGCGCCTGTCCCCACACATGTCCACTTTGGCATATTGCCCGTTTTGTGTGGTGTAGCAGGGCAGCTCCTGTTGGTGGTATGTTGTCGATGGATCTACCTTTGGTAGTGAAGATGTGTTTCCTGGCTGAGTTCACGGTAGTTTCTGTGCAAGTGTGGTCATACAGAAGTACAACATATTTCTCCAACACAGACAAACAGTCATCATTGAATGCCAATGGATCCACAAACAAGGCAGAAAATACAGATGTTACCTCATCAAAAGACTTCCATGTGTCGAGTGCAGTTTTTTCCCCCTTGCCAGCTAATGACATCACAATGTCACAACCCATACAGGAATGGAACACGGGAAGTGCACATGCTTTTTCACTACCAAGTTCTTTGGCATGTCATGTGCAGGCGTATACATGAGGTGTTTGCCAGTGCTAAAGGCAACCCAAATTTCAGTGTCTTCATGGCATGCAACAGCCGAAACTTCCAGAACGAGAACATGTGCCCACTGTACACAGCTTAATTTTTCAATACCCTTTGTTTGCTGAATCAACTGCGTGAAGAAGCATTCCGGTGTCTGCCTCTTCATGTGTACATGGTGCAAATGTCCTGGTGAATGAGAGAACACAGCACATTCTGACCACATGTTGCTGGTATACTCTCTTCACAGCTGTATGCATCGTAAGCTTTGTGCAACAGTATTGCTAATGCACTAGCTGTAACTTGGGTGTGCAGGTCTTGTCCGTGTGACATGGGCTGCTGTCAGGAATGAATCAGCTGTTCCAGGTGTAGCAATATTTCCTTGGGCCAAAGCATGCGTCCATCCACTGCCATGGAGCAAATCTCCAAGAGTGGCAAAGGACGCCATTTCCATATGTAAGCCACCTAGTAGAACGACAAACTTCTCTTCTCCATACTCATTTGGCCAGCACCATTGAATCTGTTTAGTAATTGCAAACAATGGTTGATCTACTGTCAACACAGGCACCTGTCCAGGATTCAGAAGGTGTACAGCTTGTTGTATGACATCCATCGCTTGGCGAATCATTGCCACAAACTTTGAGTCATTTGGGAACAGTGGCAGAAGAGATCCGATAGTGACCTCAAAGTCACGTGATTGCTGCTTATTAGAATGGAATGCCTCCCAACAGATTGGATCATCAACACTCTGGACCCTTCACTTACAAGTCTACGTGTATTGTTTTGCCACTTTTTCTCATCTTCCATGACAGTGTTAACAAGTTCACAGTCACTGGTCAGTGTACCCTGAATGGAAGGGATAATCGATCTTTCTTTGCTGTCACGGGGGTCAGCATTGCATATGATTGAGGAAGTGGTGGTATCTGTTTGCCAGGAAGATCTATCTGGTTGCATTTCTGACTTGTGATGCATGATTCCATCAGATTCTGTTTCCCTGTTTTGGAAGAGCAAAATGCCTGTGCCGTAAAAGGCACCATGAGCAGTTGTTGAGCTTGGGTTGTGGTCTAGATTATCAATAGCAGCTGTGGGGAACATATTTTTTTACAGGTTAAGGGGGCAGACAGCCCCTTTGGATTCATACTGCTGGGCTGCTGAAATGGCCATGTCCATGGATATGTCCAGAACTCTGTCATAAGAAATTGATGAGCCCAAGTGGAACAAGGTGTCTACACATTTTCGCTTATGTGTATGTCCATGTATCATCATACTCAGATATATTGGTAAAGAAGTCTCCCTGCTTTTGCTATGGTGTATACCAGTGGACCCTCTCTGTCTTCTCACAGAGCTATTGTACTGCAGTGATTGAGCAATACTCAATGCTGCTTGTCTGGATTCATCATTCTCTCTTTTTGTAAAATTTGGTCCGTCCAAGATCATGCTAACCAGTGAAACAAGTGACTTGGGCACAGATTCTTTTCGGCAACCCTGTGGGAATGAAGTACTATCAAATTGTGACAATCTCTGATCATACCTGGTAGAATTAGAGTTGGTGGAATGAATACGTCCAGTTATTTCGACTCCCAACTCTACCAGTCAGTCCCTGTAAAGCTTCACAAGATCTTCCACCTTGAAGACAGGAGCTGTGTCTTTTGCATTCATCTTTCTGTCCCCTATGAATCCCATGAGCTCCACCAAAGCTAAGTGGAAGTGAGCAATAAAGTTACAGGTGGGGATCTGGGGCTGCCGTCAGGGTCCACAAACAACATGAGTTTTGTAACATAAATTTGGCCAGTATGCTGCTTTACATGCATTTTATCAACTAAACAATGGTTCCATTAAAATCTGCATGTCTCAAAACATATGAAAAGACTCCTTATTTATGTTCTTGTGTCAACTATTTATAAAGTTATGACAATTTATAGATATTTCATTTCAGATGGCGGCCATCTTGGATTTTTAAGATTTATGGGCTTCTGGGAAAAAATTCAGCTTGGCACTATATCTGAATTTATTTAGTATGTCCTTAACCTTATTTGTGCAAATTTTGGTGCTTTTACCACAAAACCCACAATTGTTTCACATATCTGCAGGGCTATACCTGTTAATAATACATGTTAGTAGTAATGACAAGCAAGATTTGCCATATTGGATGTTTATGTGCATTTTCAGCAAATGAAGGTTTTTGCGACGCCGTAACACAGTTACACCTTAACCAAAACAGTTTTTTAAAAAAGAGTTGTAAAATAAAATATTTACTATAATCATGTTATATATTTGTTTCCTAGCTTTTTAAGTAAAATGCACAGTGCTAAAAGTATTACCCTGGTGCGTTTCAGGGCGTGGCAGTATGCACTGGAGGAGGCTCGAACCATGCCTGCCCCTGGGGGAGCGGTGGGGACCTACACGCGTCAAGTGCCGCTGAACTACGAGTACTAGACCCCTACATGGGGTACGGGGGCTACCGGGTCAGGTCATCAGCCCCCCGCCTGGCGCACAAGGTCTCTGCTGGGATTGTTTGTGTTGTGTGTGGTGTGTTGTGTGTGTGTGTGTGTTGTGTGTGTGTGTGTGTGTGTGTGTGTGTGTGTGTGTGTGTGTGTGTGTGTGTGTGGATATTGTGTGTGTTGTGTGCGTGTGTTTTATTTATTTATTTATTATTTATTTATTCATTTATTTATTCTTTTATATCGAGGATAATGGAATAAGCACTCTTGTGCTTTTTTACATCCTGTCCCCGTGTGTTTGCAGTTTTGTAAATGTCATCTGTTCCCACCGTGTGTGTGTGTGTGTGTGTGTGTGTGTGTGTGTGTGTGTGTGTGTGTGTGTGTGGTGTGTGTGTGTGGTGTGTGTGTGTGGTGGTTGGTGTGTTGTGGTGTGTGGGATATTGTGGTGTATGTTGTTGTGTGGTGTGGATTATTTTTGTGTTGTTGTGTGTGTGGATATTGTGTGTGTCGTGTTTGTGTGTGTCTGTGTGCTGTGTGTGTGTTTGGTTGTGTTGTGTGTGTGTGTGTGTGTGTGTGTGTGTGTGTGTGTGTGTGTGTGTGTGTGGTGTGTGTGTGTGTGTGTGTGGTGTGTGTAGTGTGTGTGCGGTTTGTTGCGTTGCGTGCCATAAGAGACAAGGGCCTGAACATTTCAGGGAGTTAGGGAAGAAACGATAGATTTTGGTTTTTTTTGTTTTTTTTTCACAACTATCATTCCATACAGCATTTTTCTTCAGCGATATCTGATCCCATACCACGTTTCTGCATGTGTCTCTGTGCCTGGCTTATCTCTGTCTGTCTGGGGTCAGGATAGCCTAGTGGTCAGAACATTGCAGCTTGCAATTTGATGACCCGAGTTCGATTCCCCATTTTGAGGAGATTTTTCCCCTGGAGTTAACATCAGTGCTGACTCCACTTTCCCCAAAAGTCCTTCGGATGAGACTACAAACCGAGGCCTCATGTGCGAAACGCACGCAGAACATCTTGTGCACACATAAATCCTGTTCCCCTTTTCGTAAGAGTAGGCCATGTGTGTGCCGGTGGGAACAGATGACAAGATTGACAAAACAGCATACATACAGGGACTGGATGTAGAAAAAAAGCACATGAGTGCTTGTTCCATTATCCTTAATATAAAAATGAATAAAATGAATGAATGAATGAATGAATGATAATATAATGAAAATGAAATGAAATGAAAATGTGATGAAATGAAAAAAAAAAAAAATGAAATAGAATAAAATAAAATAAAAGAAAGTAAAAAAAAAAAAAAAAATTTTATCTCTCTGGTGGGCAGTGATCCATTCCCCTGATGGCAGAACAACCATCATCAACCCTGGCGGGGCCCCAAGTCAGGTGGTGTATGTGGATGACTACCCCTATCGCCGCAGGAGGTATGGTATGGGGCGGGCACAGGCTTCCTGGCCGGGGCCATGGTGGGGTCTGCGCTGATGTGGCCATGGTACTGGTGAGAGTGTATCAGCCCTGTGTGACTGAGGAGGGGTTGGGCTGTGCTGTGTTGTGCTGTGTTGTGTTGAATTGTGCTGTACTGTGATGTGTTGTGTTGTGTTGTCATTGTATTGTGTTGTGTTGTCATTGTATCATATTGTGTTGTTCTGTCTTGAGTTGTCATTGTATTGTATTGTGCTGTACTGTGGTGTGTTATCATTGTATTGAATTGTATTGTACTGTGCTGTTTTGTGTTGTCATTGTAATCGTATTGTGCTATACTGTGTTGTGTTGTGGTAATATTTGAAAATTTGTATTGTATTGTGCTGTACTGTACTGTGTTGAGTTGTAATTGTTTTGTGCTGCACTGTGTTCTGTTGTATTGTATGTGCTGTGTTGTATTGTATTGTGTTGTGTTGTGTTGTGTCGTGTCGCATTGTATACCACTTTCAGTCACTGTGGACCTCTCTGCATGAAAATCAGGTGCTCTTCTTCCTTTCCATGAGAAGAGAGTGTTGTCACAGAGAATTGGCATTGACACTGCCAACAGCTTGAGAAAAAACAAATTGTCCTGTTAATTGTCAAGTGGCGTTTGTTTCCAAATATATTTATATGTGAGTGGCTTTTTTGTTGTTGTAATTATTATCTAAAAAAAAATTATTATCAATCCATAAAGAGGATATCGTAATCCTTTGCCTGTCAAAAGAAGGTATTATACCATATGTTTGTTTTGAAGTGGGTGCCATAATTATGTTTGAGTGATTAGGATATATACATTCTATCCATTTGAAGAGGATATCACAGCCCTTTGTCTGTCTTAAAGAGGGTATCACACCCCTTTGTCAGTTCTAAAGAGGGTATGATACCTGTCTGTGTGTTGGAAAAGGGTACCTTCCTGTTTGCCTGAAAAGGGTATCTTTCATGTTTGTCTGTGTGGAGAAGGTGTCCTACCCTGACAGTGTCATACTTGTTTGTGTAATATCAATTATCATCATTACAGTAGAGATTTCTAGTTTTACCATTATCATTTGTGATCTTGTTGAAATATTGAAGATGAGTACAATCTTATTTTTTGAGTCAGAAATTAAACGAGTCAGAAGTAGATGTAGTTCTTAGACTTACATTGACCAGCCTGCATAGAAGTGTATTCATGCATGCATTCACACATGCATGCCCACACACTCCTACACTCTACACTCATGCATCCACACACACACAACACACACACACACCACACACACACACACACACACACACACACACACACACACACACACACACACTACCAAAGTTAATATCTTTCCACTGTACATTAAAAAAAAAAAAAATGTTAAAAAAAACTGTGATTAAAGTTAAAATGTTAAAAAAAAATGTCATTAGAGTAGGAAGAAAAATGTACATAATCTTTGTGTTCAAATTGAAATGTTACATGTATGTGTTCATTATTGAAATGGAGGTGTGATTTGCTTTTCAAGATGGTTGTGGTCTCCCAGTGACTAAAGCAATGTTATAGGTAGGAGTTTGATGTTGTTACAATACTGTGGCTCAATATGGCCAAGTGTGAAGTGTTTTAAAGCGGACAGTGTTGATGATTCTTTTTTTTTAACTTGAATGTCACAGGTTCTGGTTTTAAAGAAGAAATTGTGAAGAGATTGGACACCGGTCAGTTGCAGTATACTTTTGTATTTTGATGCTTTTGTGGGTAATCCATCCTTTCCCTTTTGCTTTTCCTCAATTTGTTTTTATTTCAAAGTATTGCTAAAAGAACTGTTATGTCCATTCATGGATTTTTTACCCCAAATTTTCTTAGTAGTCAAGGTTTTCTGTGGTGTACTGATTTGTTTATTAGTTTTCAAATTTTTATTTGTTGGTGCATGGTTTGGGGTTTTGGTTTCATACTTGTTTCTTCTGTGCATCGTTGTGGTGTTTAGTTTGAAAGTTGCCTGTCATTGAACTTGTGAATAAGCATGCACATCTAAGCTGTGCATGCAGGGCTTGTGTTTGCATGCATGTGTACGTTTCATGATTCGAGTTTTGTTCACGTGCCATATGGCACATCATGTTGCACATTCACACAATCAACATTCCTACACTGACATATTGTAAGTACTGATCTAGGTACACATGCCTTGCTGAGCAGCTGTTAGGGTTAATGAGGTAAACCGTCACAAGTTAAAGTTAAGAATTAATGAGTTAAGGACTAGCGGGTTAGGGATTAATGAGTTAAGAATTGTTTTCAAGAACAAAGATTGTTCTCAAAGTTAAAGTATGTTTTCAAAGGCAAAGATCGCTCTCAAAGTTAAACTATGTTTTCAAAGACAAAGATCGCTGTCAAAGTAAACTATGTTTTCAAAGGCAAAGATCGCTCTCAAAATGAAACTATGTTTTCAAAGACAAAGATCGCTCTCAAAATGAAACTATGTTTTCAAAGGCAAAGATTGCTGTCAAAGTTAAAGTAGCTTGGAAGACTGACATAGCAGTAGATGGTAAAAGTACAGACAGCCTGACAGAAAAACACTACATTATGTTTTGCCTGTATGGTGTTTCCTGAGCTCTGTAATCTATCTTTTCGCATCAAAAATGCAATGACAATTGCAAGGACTGGCTGAAATTGGCTGACATGATTTTGATAAGCTTGCCAATTTTTTTTCCCGGTGAATAGTTCTTGGTTACCATAAATATATGGATTGGGGAAATACTTCACAAATGCTGGATGACTCACCATATTCTGTATCTTAGACCTGTGCATGTGGCTACAGCCTAGTACTGCATGTGAAAGGATAAAGGAACAAGTATTTGATAAGTCAAGGTATTTTGATTATGTTTCTTTGTTATTTGTGTATTCATTTGTTTATTTTATCTTTATTTTGAGCATAAAGGAATAAGCACTCTTGAGCTTTTTTACAACCAGTCCCCATGTGCATGTGGTTATGTAAATTTTTGTTATCCACTCCTACCGGAACAAATGGCCTACTCATCCAAAAGGCGGTGCAGGTTTTAACATGTACTGTAGAATTTCTGTGTCTGCTCACACACATGAGATCTTGGTTCATAGTCTTATCCAAAGGACTTTTGGGGAGTGGAGTTGGCACTGATGTTAACTGTAAAGGAAAAAATCCCCTTCAGCATGGCGTCTTGGGGTTGGCTTGAACCTGGGCTTGAACGCTGGTTGTCAGATTACAAGCACTATGCTCTAACCACGAGGCTGTCCTGTCCCCCAAATGGAGAATGCTCATTGGTGAACACAGTAACACTAACACTGTACCCAGTGATGCTGACAGGCCAACTGTGTTGTCGTGAAGTCGATTCCTGATGTCTGGATCACTTTTTATTGCAGGTTACCAAAAAATAGTCATAATATATCATTGTTGATGGCCATATGGTGGCTGATCTTTTTTGGTTTGGTTTTGGCTTCTTTTCTTTGCTAGCAGATGAGAAAAGAAATGTGATAGGTTGTTTAAAAAATACAAAAAGTTAATGTATAAACATAATATGAGAATAAAATTAAGTGGACAGGAAAAAGATTATATTGAAAACATTCAGTCATCAGATTGCTCTGTCCTGCATAAACCGTGACCATGTATGATTTGTTTGTTAGCCGTTCAAAGAAAGTCGCTTTCCATTGTATTGACTTTGTTAATCAGAAATTGTAAAGTTTTGTTTTCGGATAGTTATATTCCTCCAGAGACAATGCTTTTTTTCCCTTTGAACTTCGCCACATTTGGTTTCTCCCTCTCTTTGTGTGTGAGACTGGATTTTTGTTGTTTGTTGTGTTTTGGTTTGTTTTCCTGTTTATTTTGTGTTGTGGAACTGGAATTTTTTTATGCTTTGGTTTGTTTTTAGTATTTTGAACTGCATGAATTATGAATGAAATATGCAGAAGCGGGAATAAAATTGCCAGTAACTGAAGTCTTTTTGTATTGTTTGCATATATATGTGACAGTAGCTAGGTGGGGAAGGGCAGTGGGGGCTCCCACATGTCTTGAAGAGCACATGAAGAGGGAAGAGAAAAATTTGGGTAGGATTCAGAAATGTTTTTTTTTCTGGTAATGGTGGTGATAGTGGTGTTCTAAATAAAGAGCAAAAATGTAAACGAGTAAAGTGCAGTGATTTGACCAAAATACATTTTAGGCTAAACTTTCTGCAGTAGTCAATGGTTGGACAGTTAACAGTATTAAAATTTTTTTTTTTGTAAAGTAAATGAATATGGATGATTTTGATTCATACATTTTCTTTCCTGTGATTAATCAACAATATTTTGTAATAGGGCTACGCAAGTCATAGGTTTTACAGGTAGCTGTTAACTTTTTTGTTGTTGTCTGGATTATGAACATCAGTGACCATCTTCACAGTAGTTTTACCTTTTTTCCCCTCTAGATTATGAAATTTATTGACCTTTTTCATTCTTGTCTCACTAATAAGGTTAATTTCTCCTTATAAGAAACTATTTACACCTTTGTAAATGACACAATGATGGTTCTGCTTTGAAATTGTAAGTCCTTGTTGCTAGTGTACTCTTTGTTTTTTTTTCAGAAGTTTGTGTGCTATTGCTGTGTTATTTTTAATAACATTTTCTGTAAAAAAAAAAAAATCAATTTGTATTAAAAGTTGTTTTCATTTTGTTTTGAATCGGAGTCAGCATGGTATATTGCGGTGTAGATGTCTGCTGTGTATCTCTGTCTTTTCTTGCTGTCATCAGCCAGTTTAGTAATAGTATCATTAAAGGGCTGTCCACATTACAGTGCAAAGATATAACACAGTGCAAAGATAAACACAGTGCAAAGACAGAACACAAAGGTTCTGGTTTGTGCATATGCATGTTGATCATTTTGTACATCCTATGCCTAGTCAGATGTGCTGGCCCAGACTTGTAAGGCGTTTAACGGCAGCGTGACGCATTTTCGCTCATATAACAGACAACAGTAGTTGCTGTGTGAGCGTGAAAAAGTGTGGAGAGTTCTCACAGGAACCTCTGGTCACCATCCAATCCCTAGCTCCCACATGATTTGGACTCCGCCAGAAACATAGAGTCCTAGACTTATTCCTACTGTCTTTAGTATCCCTAAGAGGATTAGGGCTCGTCTGCTTTTGGGGTGGGAGTAATAAAGGGGAGTAAGAAGAGGATGGAAGAAAAATAGAAAAGAAATTTAAAAGAAAGGAATAAGTGTAATGATTCCAAACTCACTCTGCATCCACTCTGAATACACCTGCAATGTGACAAAGAAAAATAAATTTGTTCCTGTGTAACTAATGCATGACCTAGGTTAAAGACGTTTATTATGAATAAAGCTTCAACAGATTGAACTTGAGAACCAGCTACAACAACATGGAAACTGATTCACGTACATAGGGCAGTCTTCACAAAACCATCTGAATAGTGTATATATCCCTTGAAACTCGTTTCTTTTTAAAAAAAAAATTATGTGGGAAAACATTCATTCAGGTTGAAGTAGGATGCTTTTCAGTGACGTGAGCAAGGGCAGTGGTATCTTCAGTGTAACATGTATCCGGAATAAACTGTCGACTCCAGCTTCCTATTCTGGCCTGAGGAAGACGAGGCCAAACTCCAGACTGTTGTGTAAATTTTGTGTCTCAAGAAGATGAGATGAGGACTGGTGGGGAAAAAAACATCGCTCAAGAAAACCTTGTTTTGTTTTGTTTGGTTTGGGTAGTTTGTCCTTATCTGTAAAAAGTCCTTAACTTCTTTTTTCACATACAGGACTGTGGAACAAAACTTTGGGGATCCATGATTTGGAAGCATGTATAAGTATTGAATTTGTGATCACTGTTTGGGCTTTCATTTTTTTTTTTTTTGATTCAGAGGCTTCTACTATTCTGTTACTTCAATATGTATGCATGCACGCACTCACAGGTCAATACTCTTTCAGACATTCACTCTTCCTAACCTCTCCTCCTCCCCCCCCCTTCCACACACACACACACACACACCACACACACTTTCATGCATGATTGATTTTCCCTATGTCATTATACTTACCCCACATTTCTGTTAAAAATAGAATTGAACCGAAAACTGTGCAAGCAGGACATATGCTATCCCTGAAAATATTTAGCAAAAAGTACCAATTCAAAACATTCTCCAGTATCACTTGTCACAGTGCAACAGTGGATAGATACTTTGTGTGCAGATGATTTCAGTCTGTGGCCATATTTGTACAGATATCTGATTCTGATAATGAGAAATGTATTGTACTGAAGAAGCTGCAAGTAAAGCAGGATAACTCAGACATGAGAAATCTGTAGTGGAGAAAATAGCGCAAGAAAACAAGGGCTAGTAACCAGCAATACTTAGCAGTATGAAAATGCTTTATCACAGGTTTTTTTTTTTTTTTTTTTTTTTTAGTACCTACTAGAAAGTGAACTCTTTCAATGTCAGTGTTTTAGGTGCAAGATAAATCTGATGTAACTTGACATCAGTATTTCCAAAGTAAACTAGCTCACAGAACCATCAAGTTATAGGATGTGTGCATATTCAGGATCTGTATATATGTTAATGGGCACAATGATTCATTTTGATGTTTTTGCACAGTATGTGAATTTGATATGATAATAGTTAAATATGATCCCAGTCCACTTTCCAACTGTTCACTATTTTCCTTCAAGTTGTTTGGACTGTGCATGGAGATAGATATTAAATGGAAAGCCCTGTGTATCCATTTCTTTGTCTTTTACTTCATGAAGTTCTTATGATAGCAAAGTCTTTTTTCGCATCTTGTCTTGAAAGGAAAACAAAGCACTCTTTAAGATTATATTACCTATAATCCAATAAACTTGTGCTGAATCTGAGATTTGGATTATGGTGGTTTTTCAAACAAAATTCTATATTTGTATGGTGAGAATGTGTGCAGAAGAGAGAGAGAGAGAGAGAGAGAGAGAGAGAGAGAGAGAGAGAGAGGAGAGAAGACAAGACAAGACAAGACAAGACAAGACAAGACAAGACAAGACAGAATTAATTCATGGATGTTCTAGATTGTGTGTCTTATTCTCTCACACCAAACTGCTTCACTTTCAAAAGAACTTTCCAGACAAAACATCTCACAAGTCTGACGATGGATGAAGCACTGGAATTTTAATCACAGCTGGAACAGCATGTAACAACACACAGGAAAATCACAGTTCAATCCCTTTCTCTCCTTCATACTCACACACATTCCCCATTTTTATTGTCGCATTCACACAGTCAGTGTCAAATAGTCTGCAGTGCCAGTCTGTTTCCTTCCTGACAATGTCTGAATTGTACATACATGTCAAGCAAATCTTCACAAAGACAACATCAACACAACTTGATTTTTTTTTGTAATGTATTCTTTTATCTTGAGGATAATGGAATAAGCACTCGATTGCTTTTTTTTTTTTTTTACATCTAGTCCCTGTGTGTATGCAGTTTGGTACATGTTATCTGTGCCCACCACTGCCATGTCATGTCAGTGACCTGGAGAAATAGGGGGCTTACTCAGGCTGTACTTCCTCAGGGAGGATGCCTGTAACCAGACCAGACTGAGTGCCTTAGGGACAGCAGCAGCAGCACAGGTAGGCCACATGCAATCAGCAATAATACCAACAATAATCTTAAGATATACGCTGAGATTACAAACACCCACAGTATTTTCTACACCCATTTATGGCAACCATATGTAGAGTCAGGAAGTTAACAAGAGAACCCACAGGTTTAGATAAAAACAACTAAAAACTGCTCCCAACAAACCAACGAAAAACCCCAATCAACCCAAAGAAAAAAAAGTTTCTACATCAGAATACCCACAAAAATAGAACAAAACCAACCAAACAAAAAAACCCCCAACAATCCACATTGGAATAAAAAAAAAAAAGACAATCGATAAGGGTTCAAAATTGTGAAATTCTGTTTTCTCCAAAAAAATAAATAAACATGCACACACACACACAAACCCCCAGTTGAACTAAAGGCATGTATATGTTATAACCATTCAATGCCTAACAAAATGACAATCTTGATAAAAACAAAACACACAGAAACATGATATGCATTGTATACCTTATGACAGGAACTTGTGAAATCTGAAATGACTGAAGATGGGGCGTGGTTCAAAGACCCTCCCAGTCCTGGCAAGAGTGGGGGAGGGGGGGGGGGGTTATGATGGGGTATTCAAGAGTGGGGGAGGGGGTTATAATGGGATATTCAAGAGTGGGGGAGGGGGTTATAATGGGATATTCAAGAGTGGGGGAGGGGGTTATAATGGGATATTCAAGAGTGGGGGAGGGGTTATAATGGGATATTCAAGAGTGGGGGGAGGGGGTTATAATGGGATATTCAAGAGTGGGGAGGGGGTTATGATGGGATATTCAAGAGTGGGGAGGGGGTTATAATGGGATATTCAAGAGTGGGGAGGGGGTTATAATGGGATATTCAAGAGTGGGGGAGGGGTTATAATGGATATTCAAGAGTGGGGGAGGGGGTTATAATGGGATATTCAAGAGTGGGGGAGGGGTTATAGTGGGATATGAGAGAGGGGAGGGGATTATAATGGGATATTCAAGAGTGGGGGAGGGGGATTACGATGGGATATTCAAGAGTGGGGGAGGGGATTATGATGGGATATTCAAAGCTCTTTATCATGCTGCTGCTGCTCATGGACACAATACTGCAGTGCATGTATAACTAGCCAGGTTTTTCTTGGCTTGTTTGTTAGTCGCAGTTCATTCCTCAATGTGGAGAAAGCTGAAGATGGGGGCAGCTGCATAGGGTCTATGGGGTTTGTTGGTTAGTTTGTTGTGGTGAAGGTTCTTTGTCTGTATTTTGTTGTTGTTTTCTTCTTGTTTTTTTTGTGTGCAATTGTACTAATAACTCCAGAATCTATGCTTTTCATGATGTTAAAAAGCACCCCCCACCCCCCACTCCACCTTCCCTCTCCCCCAGGATCTGAAACTGAGGAGGTTTGCTTGAAGGTATAGACTATTTTTGGCTGATTTTAACCTGGATACGAATTAGAAAGGTTTGATTCACACACTTCTATTGCATCAGGGATCAACCTTGTTCCCATTCTGTTCACAACCCTAGTGCTCATCTCCTGTTTTGGCGATAAATCTACTATTAACACTAACCTCCCTGATGACATCTGCCTAAGTGACAAACAAATGGACATTGGAGAAATTTACTGGACAGCAGAACATGAGCATGCTTTCAGATTCATGTTTATATTTCAAGTACCTGCACTGTGAACGGACATTCTCATTCTTTCAATATTTACATAACACTCACATTTACGTGGACCCTTTTAACGTCTTTTAAATAACACTCTCTCATGACAATATATACAAGCCCCAGTAATACTATGCTCACTTGCATTTATCCATGAAAAATGCTGGGGACGAGGATTTGAAATGATATTTTTGGTGTTCAGTGTGTATTTGTATTGTGTTTATGTGCAAAACTTGAATAAAAATGTTAACAAATATATATATATACATACAAGCCCCAAGGTCAGGACTGCTCCTGCTTTGTCCCACCTTAGGGTAAATGAATCACAACTGAGATCCCACAGGCACGACAGAAATGACAACATGCCTACAACAAGAGCTGACAGCAGGGGTGACACTACACTATACTATCCCTCACACACCACGCCACTGCCACAACAACCCCCCAGAATCAGCTGTAAGTTCAAGGCAGAGCTACATAAGGAAGGGGAGGGAGTAGGGAGCTGGGAGGAGCTGCACAGTGCACAAATCCAACATCACTCAGTAGGCCTAGTCAAGAGTGCTAAAATTAGCGCGCTCCTTCCTTTTACCTAGTCCATGTGTGGTCAGTTCCTGCTATAAATAGCACCAGCTGGCCACAGCTGGGCTGGGATGGGATGGAATAACTAGCAGCTGAGAGAAGCTGAGAGTGGGGGGAAACTGACAGCTGTGGGAGATACAAACTCTGAAGCGACTTCAAAAGAGCTGAGCAACAATTTTTGCCCCTCCCCCCTTCAAAGATAAAGTGAATGCACTGCGATTTGAAAGCAGGCAGGCAGGCAGGCAGGTATGTAGGAAGGAAGGAAGGTAGGTAGGTAGGTAGGTAGGTAGGTAGGTAGGTAGGTAGGTAGGAAGGAAGGAAGGAAAGAGGCAGGCAAGAGTGGAGGGCCGGTGTGTTGCTTCAGGACAGGGACTGAACATCAATTCTGGCCCCTTCAAAGATAAAGTGAATGCACTGTGATTTGAAAGCAGGCAGGCAGGCATGTAGAGAGGAAGGAGGGCAGGCAGGAAAACAAGAGTGGAGGGCCACTGTGTGTTGGTTCAGGACAGGGACTGGCGCAGGGTGGGGGGGGCGAGGAGGAGGTTGATCTGCTCGGTGCTGGGGCAGGCCACGATCAGCCGATCCTCCTCCGTGTAGTGATCCAGCAGCAGCTGGGACAGCCGCCCATAGCTCTGCTGCACGTTCACCTGACACCACACACCACACACCACACTGTAGTGGAGGAAACCTCACTACATCAACAACAATAATAACCAAACATGCCCGAGGTGGAAAAAAAAACATAAGGGATCATGATGATTGAACAACCTAGAAATAGTGGATTCATGAATGTTTGTCTTCAATGTGATAGACCCATCAACAATCCTGCATTATCCTTTTTAAAATTTAAATGTTTTTATTTTATTTTATACCACTTAATGTCACAGCAAATTTTTTGCGTGGATTTTGGGCTGCTCACCTGGGGGAGTGCGTAACCAAAAGTGCAGCGCCTACCTTTTTTTTTTTTTTTTATATACAGCCCCAAGCCGCCCTGGGGACTCCAACTTCCCGATAATTCCTCAGGGATGGTGTCTAAACACGACACCTGTGAGCATGCTGTTTTTTTAAAATAATAATTCTGTCATCTGCTCCTACCAGCACACGATGGCCTGCTCTTCCAAAAGGCGGAACAGGATTTTAATGTGTGCACAAGATGTTCTGCGTGTGTTCACACACAGGGCCTTGATTTTTAGTCTCATCCGAATGACAGGTAACCTGCTATAGGGTCACCAACCATCTACTAACCCTTCCCTCTGTACCACCACAACTGGGCTACACAAGCACACAAATGAGCTCAGTGCATGTGTACAGGGAAAGAGGGGTTCTCTCCCTTAACGCTGGGATAGTGTTAATTAATTAATTGGTGGAGGAAGCAGGACTCTGATCTTCTCTGCCCAAGACCCGTTTTTCATGTCTTCAATTCTCTGCACAATACACAATGCAAGCTTCAGACATATTTCCATCCCTCAATTTTGAAGTGGGTACTTTCATTAATGGTGGGTACAAAACAGATGCATATACCAAATCACAACACTAGTGTACCTTGGAACTGTAGCCAAGATGCAACCCCCCACCCCCCTAAAAAAAAAAAGAACCCCCCAAAACAACCCCATACTTTCAACAGAGAGTATGATTGTATCAAAATAACTTTTGTGTTAAAAGCTTTTCACAAACTTGTTAGTATGGTCTCCTGTGCTTGTAAATCTGCAGGTCTGCCCATTGGCCTCAGCCAACACATCCCAACTTCAGAGCAGCTCATTTCATTGTACTGGCTGCATACTGGGTTAGTTTATGTTCCCACAACCCACCAAATGCCGACATGAATGACAGAATCTTAGATGTGCATATTTGATCTTCTGCATGTGCATTATATACAAAAAGAATCAAGGCACCAGCGGGGCTGCACTTGAAGATCACTTGGGAGATGGTAAAAATCCCCACCCTGAAAATCACCACACACCACCACCAAAATTCAAACCCACAGGACGTCATGAACCCATCGAACTGAAGTCCTACTGTCCTCACCACTTAGCCACAGCATCCGTCCAAACATAATTATTCACATCTCCTAATCATGCCAACAACAACAACAAAATAAATTACCCCCCCAAAAAAAAACAAACAAAAAAACAAAAACTGTCAAGGAAACAAGGAAACAAGCCACACACAAGACAAGATCAGACCAGACAAAACACGCCACACACACAACACAAGACCAGACAACACAAGACCAGACAAAACAACACAAGACCAGACAACACAACACAAGACCACACAAGACCAGACCACACAACACAAGACCAAACAACACAAGACCAGACCACACAACACAAGACCACACAACACAAGACCAGACCACACAACACAAGACCAGACAAAACAACACAAGACCAGACAACACAAGACCAGACAACACAAGACCAGACCACACAACACAAGACCACACAACACAAGACAAGACCAGAGGTAAATCCAGGCAGCCAACAAGCCCAGCAGTGGCCCCACTCCCCCTCTCTACCTTGACAGGCCTGAAGAGGATGGCCTCGGTGTCGCGGTTGGCCAGGTAGAGGGCCATGCTGCGTTGGATGGCGGGCAGCCGCGTCTTGACGTTGCGGTACGTCTCCATGGCGACGTCGTGCACTTTCTCCGGCAGGGCGAAGGGCTGTGTGCGCAGGATGACCCTGGCTGACCCGTCCTCCTTCTTCATCGCCGCCACCACCCCCGCCTGTGTGTGCGCATCATCACCCCATCCACATCATCATGTGTCCACAGCCACATCGCATCCACATCATTACATGTGCTCACATCATCACAGCTTTTTCACATCACTACCACAGAGGTGTCTACATCCCAATTTCCACATCAACCCCCACATCCACAGATCTGTCTACATCCCAATTTCCACATCAACCCCCACATCCTCTAATGTGTCTACATCCCATTTTCCACATCAACCCCCACATCCACAGATCTGTCTACATCCCAACTTCCACATCAACCCCCACATCCACAGATCTGTCTACATCCCAATTTCCACATCATTTCCACATCCACACATGTCTCTACATCACCACAATTTTTTCTCTCCCCCTCCTTCTCTCTCTCTCCCCCCTCTCTCTCTCTCTCTCCCTCTCTCTCTCCCTCTCTCTCTCTCTCCCTCTCTGTCTCTCTCTCATTCTCTCTCTCTCTCCCTATCTCTCTCCCCTCTCTCTCTCATTCTCTCTCACTCTGTGGAATCTTCTAACAAGGTGGCAGGCAGCCCTTATTACCCGGGAGAGGAAGGTGTGCAGGGGGGAGGTGAAGAGTTCGGTGACGTGGTTGATGAAATCCTCACAGGTGGTCTTCAGCTGCTGGTCCACGTCTCGCTTGGAATCAATGAACATCTCCGTCACCTGAGGGGTCCCCTGAGTGAATCACATAGAAAACATCATCAAGTCTGCTTGTCTTGTTTGCTTTGTTTGTTTGCAGTGAAAGGAGAGAGAGGGAGAGAGAGGGAGGGAGAGGGAGGGAGGGGAGGGATGGAGAGAGAAAGGGGAGGGAGAGAGAGAGAGGGAGAGAGAGAGAGAGAGGGGAGGGAGGGAGG
>CM060335.1:47338732-47388732 GCA_030674155.1 Stramonita haemastoma
TATGCAGTTATACAAATCACCCTGCAATACAACCGTGTTCCAAAAAAGTATGCAGCTGTACGAACTATCATGCACTCCAAAGAAACATAACATGCAACCAACCACCACAATGATTCATACAAAAGAGTGGGATAGAGAAACATGCAGGGGAAATAACAATTAAACTATCTCCTAGGTTTGATACCAAGGGTACACCCTGCACTAAATCACACATAATTATCCATGCACACAAAGCATTCTCCAGGTTCACAGGAGAGACATGCACTAGGGAATGTCCATGCAAACCCCTTTTTTCCCCTACGTTCACTGGAAATACCACAAGGCATTTTATGACCATTATCTACATACACATTTACAACACAGCCAACTTTCATAGGATTACAATTTATATGACAGATTAAAAAAAAAATTTTTTTGGGGGGGGGATGTTCATAGACTCCAACAACACATCAACTGGCACATAGGACTAAGGAGACTGGCACGACAGGCAGTCAAACTGTCACTTGACATTCAGTGATAGGTGATAAAAATCGAGATTGAATGTAGAGAAAGAGAGAGAGAGAGAGAGAGAGGAGAGAGAGAGAGAGAGAGAGAGAGAGAGAGGAGAGTGAGAGAGAGAGAGAGAGAGAGAGAGAGAGAGAGAGAGAGAGAGAGAGTGTGTGTGTGTGTGTGTGTGTGTGTGTGTGTGTGTGTGTGTGTGTGTTTGTGTGTGTGTGTGTGTGTGTATGTGTGTGTGTGTTTGTGTTGTGTGTGTGTGTGTTTGTTGTTATTGTTATTTCAATTTTACATCTGCTCACACAATATTAGATGATGAGAAGGGGAGGGGGGGGGGGGGGGGCACTTAAGTTGATGGATGTGTGCAGTACAATAGGTATCTATTGCTGAAATAACAAATAAAGTACACAGAAAAGGCCTGAATAATGATAACAACAAATAAAATACACAGAAAATGCTAATGTGCGCTTGCATGCCTGTGTGCGCATGTGTGTGGTTGTGTGTCTGTATGTGTGTTTGTGTCCATGCATGTGTGTGCATGTGAGCTTCTGATCATACAAGCACTTATGTGCTTTTTAACATCCAGTCCCCATGTGTGGTGTGTGTGTGTGTGTGTGTGTGTGTGTGTGTGTGTGTGTGTGTGTGTGTGTGTGTGTGTGTGTGCATGACAGTGAATGTGTGCATCACACATCTGCATGTGAATAAATGTGCACATGTATAAAAAAAATTGTGTATAAGTACATCATGCGTATACATGTCTAGATGCCTTCACACATCCATCTGTCATGACCATCTCTAAGGCTGATGGGTTCACCTACCTGCCCATGCAAATGATATGTACTCATGTCTTTCCAAACAAAGCAGGATGCAACCCCCCATCCCCCTCCAAAACCCAACCTATTGCTGTGAAGTATGTGGATTACATGATATCATCTTGTTTAAACAGACCCCCCCCCCCCCCCCCCACTTTTCGGATGTGATTTACATGATCACATATCTCGTTTCCACCAACAACCCCTACATTTTTATTGGCCAGGGACTGGGTAACCAGAACTGGAAAAACCATTGCTTTAAATCCTTGTTTCAAACCATCGTCTATAATACAATCAGTAACTGAGAGCATTTTTCCACATGCCTAATTAAGTCCATGTGTGAACCCACATAGAACATCTTACCCTACTATACCATAATATTGTGTGTAGCCCTACCGACCACGAAAGCCATATCAGGGCTGTCAACCTGATTCAGTTTCAGTGGCTAGTACTTCTTGTACATACATTAAAACCTGTTCTGTATTTTGGAAGAGTAGGCCATTTCATGCCTATAGGAATGGATGACAAAATGAAAAAAAAAACACATGCACATTGGTGTTGTGTTTCAGACATCCTCCCTGAAGTTGGATCATGGCTACCTTAATGATGGCCCAAATGGTGGTCACATATGCAAAATCTCACCACTGCTGAACCTCAGAACTCTACCTCTAGCTAGAGCAATGCAAGAAGAGAAAAAAAACACCCTCACATTGTCCTTCATCTACAAAAATAATGGCAGTTTAAAAAAAAAAAAAACCACCCTAAATACCCCCACTAACGAAAATGACTGCTAAACTCCAAAAGAAAGCTGACGGCCCAGAATTGTTTTATACACAGAAACTGTTGCTTACTTACAATAATGACACACAACCTAGACGAGACAAAGCATAGTGCTGTGTGCTGCATTAGTTAGTGTAGCTTCTGACAGAGGTGGAGACAACACTGCAGAAACAGCCAGGCCATTTTCATAATTCATGCACCAGGGGATCACAGCACTTAAAAACATCCACCACCAAAAACCTCCCCTTGCCCGTCTCCCCCCTCTCAACTATTCCTGGCAAACAGGATGGGGGGTAGGTTCAAACAGGAATCAAACCTGAGACTGTCTTCTCACTTTCCAGACAGGTGCCTTACTTCTATCCCCCCTATTCCCCTCCAAGGGAGGATGGAATAGCCTGGTGGTTAGACTGATGTGCACTGTGCTCGTCATCTGCTGGTCTGGGTTCAAATCTCGTTCAAAAGGATTTTTTCTCCTGGAGTTAACATCAGTGCTGACTCCACTCCCCAAAAGTCTTTTGGATGAGACTATAAAGTGAGGTCCTGTGGGCGAACGCATGCAGAATATCTTGCACTCATGTTTAAACCCATTCTGCTTTTCTGAAGAGTAGGCCATTGTGTGCCGGATGGAATGGATGACAAAACTGACAAAACTGCATACACATGGGGACTAGATGTAAAAAAGCACATGAGAAATTATCCTCAATAAAATAAAAAAACCCTCCTTTGGATAAGACTATAAACTGAGGTCCTGTGTGCCAATGCATACAGAACACCTTGCACACATGTTACAATGTTTCCACTTTCCCAAAGAGTAGGCCATGTGTGTGGGAGGGAACGGATGACAAAATGGACAAAACTGCATGCACATGGGGACTGGATGTTAAAAAAAAGCACAGGAGTGCTTATTCTATTATCCTCAAAATCAATCAATCAACCAATCAACCATGCACCTCACATGGGGCAAGAAGTGGGACAAATCTATAAATCTGACCCCTCCCACCCCCCAAAAAAGTTAGTCTTGTTTCGTGACATAGTGTACCCCTGTCAAGCTTCAATGTATCCGTCCCACTGAGCATCAGGTCCTCTAGAGTTGTCAGTTCAGATCCCACGTCAATCGCACACCACACTCTTACATGTCATTTGCTGGTTGATTAAGGAAGCTAAACACACAGTGACCATTGGCCGATATGACTGTCATGATTTTTTTTAATTTATTTATTGTATATCAATTAATTTATTTTATATCGAGGATAAGGGAATAAGCACTCTTGTGCTTTTTACATCTAGTTCCTGTGTGTATGCAGTTTTGTAAATCTTATCTGTTCCCACCGGCACATGATGGCCTACTCTTATGAAGAGCGGAACAGGGTTTAACATGTGCACAAGATGTCCTGCGTGCATTCACACACAGGGCCTCGGTTTATAGTCTCATCCCAAGGACTTTTGGGGAGAGTGGAGTCAGCACTGATAACTCCAGGAGAAAAATCTCCTCAAAAGGGAATCTAACCCGGGTCATCAAATTGCGAGGCAATGTTCTGACCACTAGGCTATCCCGTCCTGTCATGATCACTGGATGTGTCCGTTTCAACAGGGGTGAGAGTGTGGTCAAGGACTCGTGGTCACTCCTCTATGTCTTCAAGTGAGCGCTTCACTCATTTTCTGTGCTTTTTATCCCTGAAGTCAGAATACAGCTACCTTATCAATGAGGGGGGGGGGGGGGGGGTATGGACACAAAACTCTCACCATTGGTTAAACTTCTAAACTAAAAACTAAAAAAGTAGCTTTCAACTTGTTTGTTTGAAGAAAAACTTGTTAAATTCATGTCGTTTTCATTTTAAATCCTTACAAAAACAGGTTGTTTTTTTTCTATCTATGAGTTGAACTCACAGCAAAGATGTTGACTAAGAAGATGTCTTTGGCTCTGGTGCACAGTCTAGACTACAAAAGAAAAAAAACCAAACAAACAAAATGTTGGTGGTTTCAGAGGATACTCTAAGTCTTTCCATATGGAGGAGCAGCATAGATAACTCGGCATCACCCCAGATAATCTGTTAAAGATCATTCTCTATACTGCTAATTCCCAGGTAATCCTGCTTGAGGATCATCCTCTATTTTCTGTAATCCTGTTACTGTACAAATGCCCCAGATAATTCTGTCTGAAGATCATCCTCTATTATCTGCTATTCCAGGTAATTGTGTTTGAGATTATCCTCGATGTTCTATCTGTAATCCCAGTAATCTGCTTGAGGACATCTCTACTACTGCTAATCCTGTTACTGTACAGATGCCAGATAATTTGCTTAAGGATCATCCTCTATTATCTATTATTCTCTACAGATCTAGCTTTCTATGACAAAGGATACAATGTTCAAAGCTGGAAAAGATAGGTTACTTCAAATGCTTAAAAAAAAATTTAACTACTAACAGGGAAAAAAGTCTCTAGTAGAATCTACTGTGGGCACTATTGTCAAACAGCACTGTCATAGACTATTTATCTATTCAAACCAAAAGATTATGTTACTACTGCTTTTTAAAAGTCTATTTTGATTATACATACATCCAAACTACATCATGCAAGTTTTCTGTCACTCTCTATCCCATTAATTAAAAAAAAAAAAAGAAGCCAGAAAATGATCACCAGGCTAAAGATTCCTTCCACAAATTTATAGCAAAGATGCTCTCTCTCTCTCTCTCTCTCTCTCTCTCTCTCTCTCTCTCTCTTCTCTCTCTCTCTCTCTCTCTCCATACCAGTACCACAAATTCAGCTCACAACCAACAATGACAAATACTCACAGACAAGACAACAGACACACTACACTGACCATACATCCCACCACACAAATCAAGCCAAAGAAAAAAAAAAAAAAAGCAGCAACTTATCATCACTACCAGCAAAAGACTTGACAACACGATGATAACAACAACAGCGACAACACAGACACCAATACTGCACAGAACCCTCCACAGCTTACAGATGAAAAAAAAAAAAAAAAAACTAAAAAAAACCAAAAAAACAAAAAGAAAACCAACTAAAAAGGGCAGGAAAGATATATGGAAAGAAATGAAGAGAGCGGTCTTACCAATGAAAGAGTTGATACCCAGGCCTCCATGAGATTTGGCCATGTCTGCAGAATAAGGCCCGGGTAAGCACACAACTGAAAATGAAAAGCGGCCCTACCCCCCACCCCCTCTCCCTCCTCCACCCTTTTCCTCTCCTCTCCTCCATAACAGTGTCGTGTTGTGTGAACTAAATGTCAGTGGATCACTCATTTCGGCACAACTACTTCCTTGTTATCTTTTGGGGTTAGAAGGTGTGTGTGTGGGGGGGGGGGGGGAGGGGGGGGGAGGGGGAGGGGGGTTGTGTGTGTGTGTGTGGTGTGTGTGTGTTGTGTGTGTGTGTGTGTGTGTGTGTGTGTATGTGTGTGTGTGTGTGTGTTTGTGTGTGTGTGTGTGTGTTATGTGTTGTGTGTGTATGTGTGTGTGTGTGTGAGTGTGTGTCTATGTAGTATGTATGTGTGTGTGCTGTTGTGAATGATCATAATCATTGTGTGTGCATGACTGCGTTTATGTATATTACATATAAGCACACACACACACACACACACAACACACACACACACACACACACACACCACACACACACACACACTCACCACACAAAACACAACACACACACCACACACAACACAACCAACACACACACACACCACACCATCATTCCATCATACACTATACAATACAAACATATCTTCATACACTTTATGCATGCCGACAGAAGAAACAGTCTGACAAACTCATACTGCATGACAGTTTCCCTACCCCTCCATTGTCCACTGTGCACATATTATGTGTGGTGACATTATTTTCTTTGACAGGAGAGCAGCCATCCACTGCCTTTTCATTTACTTATTTATTCTTTTATTTCGAGGACAATGGAATAAGCACTCATGTGCTTTTTTACATCCAGTCCCCGTGTGCATGCAGTTTTGTAAAGTTTGTAGTGTGTGTGTGTGTGTGTGTTGTGTGTGTGTGTGTGTGTGTGTGTGTGGTGCCTTCTTTATCACTCATGCGCACACACTGCACACACATGCTGACATTGATGTGCACAGCACACACATGCAGCACGTGCGCGCACACATCACACACATTTTTTGTTGTAATTAGATATTTTTTGCGATCATACGTCCCAGCAGAGATTTGTGGTTTAGGACTACACACTCTTCCCTGATGCACCCCCCCCCCCACCCACTACGACATCACACCGTTTTCTCCTCTCCTTAGCCCTGTGCTCACACATAGGAGAAGTGGGGAGGTTTGTGCTCTAACAAAACATACATGTGTCATCCATGCTTTCATTCCTTCTCTTCAAGTCCCGCCACCATCTCTCAAGATTGTCAACCCCCACCCCCATTTTAATTCACCAGATGCTACTACCAAGATTCAAACCTTGGACTTCATGGAACCACAGTATTGAAGTGAAGAGGTCTTGACCATCTGGGTATGTGTTTGTCTTGTATCAATCATTTCATAAGTGGAATAAATGGTTTGGTCAGAGATCTGCTGATTTTCATTCCTACAGTGTACTGCTGTGATGACAAAAATGGCTGGGTCAGTTAGGGCAAACACTTCAGTGATAAAGAATTGTGATGGCCAATCTGTCTGAACTCAGACTCGTGACAAAGAAAGGAATTATGAGCATGTGTCTACTAAGACACTTCATGATAAAAAAAAGATTGTGATGGCCAATGGTGAAAGACACTCAGTGACAAGAATTTGATGGCCAATCTGTCTGAACTCAGGAACTTCATGATAAAAGGAATTAATGGCCAATGTTCTGAACTAAGGACACTTCAGATAAGAATAAAGAATTGTGATGGCCAATTGTCTGAACTAAAAGACACTTGACTTCAGTGATAAAGAAAAAGAATTGTGATGGCCAATGTTCTGAAATACAGACACTTGACTACAGTGTAAGAAAAGAATTGTGATGCCCTGTGTCTGAACTACAGACACTTGACTCATGATAAAGAAAAAGAATTGTGATGGCCATGTGTCTGAATACAGACACTTGACTTCAGTGATAAAGAAAAGAATTGTGATGGCCAATGTGTCTGAACACAGACATTGACTTCATGATAAAAAAAAGAATTGTGATGGCCAATTTCATTCAAGAAAAAAAGAGAATTGGATGGCAATGTAAACATTCATGGACCAAGAGAAGACGACTGAAACGTTGTCCTGGTGAGGGCTTACATTACTTTGCGTCAGAGGTCCTTCCTTAACATCTACCTTCAGGTTGCCAACAATAGCAGTTAACACATGCACACAGGCATGTGTTTAACATACATGCATAAGAAACACACAACACACAACACACACACACACACACACACACACACACACACACACACACATCAGGACATGCACAAACACATGCACATCGTGTGCACACACACACACACACCACACACACACACACACACACAACACACACACAAATAGCATATAGCCCCCCCCTACCCTCCTCCTTCTGAGAAAAAAAAAAAGACAACTCATTAATCCTAGGTGCACAAACAGCACATCACCCAAACAACCCAAGTGATGATCAAGGAGTCTGGAGATTTCTCCACAACAGGCAGGTGAACGATCAGTGAGGCAGACACCAAGCAGGAGACAGAGGAAAGAGAGAAAAATCAGAACAAAGAGAGGGACAGAAAAGAGGAAATTCATCAGAGGACCATGGGGTGCTCAGTGGTGGGGGGGTAGCAGGATAGCCTGGTGATTTGAGCATTGAGCTTGTGATCTGACAGCCTGAGTTTGAGCCACCATCCAAACACCCATTCAGGGATTTTTCCCCTGAGGTAAAATCAGTACCCATTCCACCATCCTGAAAGTCCTTTGGAGAGACTTTAAACTGAGGTCCCATGTACAAATGCACACAGAACATCTTGAACACACATTAAAAACCTGTTGCCTTTTGGAAAAGTAGGCCATTGCTTACCAAGTAGGAACACATGACAAAATTTTTAAGTAACGCATGCTCACTGGGTTGTGTTCAGACATCATCCCTGAAGTTGGAATGCGGCTGCCTTAACATTGGGTAAACAGTCGCATACCCAGAACTGACCATTGGTGAACCTGGAAGCTCTAGCCAAGGGATGGGAAAAAAAAAAAAAAAAAAGAAAAAAATCTCTAGCAGAGTCTCATTATCTACGTGAAAACATTTCCAGCTGAGGAAATTAATGGAAAGTGGGGACACATTTTCCACAGTAATGAGAGACTAAAAAATCTGCTACCTAGCATTAGGTTCATTCAGTTTTCTACTTCTAGATTGAATTTGAATGGTATCACTATACACTATTCCTTGTGTTCTACAGTACATTTTGACCAAAATTAAATCCACTAAGTAGGAATCTAACCCGACTCAATGTGCTGATGAAGCCTTCAAACATGCAACATTTTTCTGTGGCTTTTCGCCCACCCACTAACCACCAATTACATTTTTAAACATGTGCGTTTGATCTCTTGCTGTTCCGTGCAAGGGGAGAGGAATGAACACGTGCAACTAAACAAAATGGTCGTTCACTCAAGAACAAATGAAAAAAAAAAATCTCCATTTTCTTAACTCACTGCTCTCACAAAGCCTAAAAAAAAACAAAAAAAGCAATGAGAGGCTTGGTAGGTATACATGCTGTTGAAACGAATGGATTATAGTGACGGGGTTTTGATGGAAATAAACACAGCTAAAGCAATCCACACTACACCTGCCTAACTCAGCCAACACACAGCACACACAATGCACAGCAAGAACAAGGAAGTCAAAACCACTGAGTATTGATTAGCAATTTGGACATATATGAAAAGTATAAAGGGAAGAATGTGCACAAAACATATAAACTAAAATATGTGCATGGGGTAAAAAAAGAAAAAAAAAATGAAAAGCATCCAAACATAGATATATGTATATATACATAAGCGTAACCAGAAAAAAGGTACACAAAGATCACACGCCACAACCACACTCAGAAACAAGTATAGCCAGCTCCACCAAACACACACACTTCTTCAGGCTGTTCCCCTTTGGGCATTTTTTAACATGCATTATTAGTGAGTAAGGACGCTTAAACAATGAGTTCACAGATACTATACCACATCGATTAAGAAAAATAAAGTGACAATTTTTTAAAAATATGTTCCCTGCATATTCAAAATTCCTGGGCATTTATATGTGTGAACTTTAAGCTGCACATGATATAACAATTCTGATTTGTGAAATGCGATGGAATCTTCTTTTTCTTTGTCGTCAAACACTAAGACAGCAACTATCATGGTCCATCATATGAGTGAAAATGCGATGCACTGCCGTTGAGCACCTGACAGGTGAAGCCCAGCACATCAGACTTCAGCATGGGAGAAAATTGTTATTTCTTAAGTCTTTCTGGAAAAAAAAGGCAGGAGAATGGACCAAGAAGGCAGAAAATAGATGAGAAGGACGTGACAAGAAGAGAAGGAAACAAAACAGAAACGAAGAGAGGGATAGAAAAGAGGGAATCGCTAGCACAGAATTGCCAGAAGGTGGGGATGCTCTTTAAACTGACACGCCCCCAGGCATCCTACTGGGAAAGACACAATGGAATGAGGCTGGTCACCCTAGGGTGGAGATGATCTAGCACACAGCCCTGATGTCCAGAGGATCTGCACAATCTGATGATGTCGTTTTCCAAAACCATCCCATGCTCCCTCCCCCCCTCCTACACTAAAACCAAAACTGGTACCATATTCCGTTATTTAATTTTCGACACAAAGGAGACCACACAAAACAAAGGAAGAACTAGAATGAAATAAAAATAAATAGATAGGACGTTGTCTAAGTGCTCTGCTCTTTCGCTGGGATCATGCACACGGGATCATTTTGCAAACTGGGAACAAGACCATGCCCTTAATGCATTGTCAATGTCTAAAAATTAGCAATAATATAACCCCCCCTCCCTCCCACGAGAAAACAGTCAACAATCTCAAAGCAGATGGCCCTCAGAGATGATGTATACTAATTTCCTAAATTTGATATTTTCTTAGATTTGATCTAATTTTGGAGAAGGAAAATTGTTCATCTAATAAAAAGTGCCCAAAAGATACTAACCTTAATCCAATTTTGTGCTTCTGTAGTAGTTGGGTTTGTTGTTTTTTTATTTGTTTTTATAGAAAGCTGTGGGTAATTAGAGTATACTCAAGACTTTTTTTTTGTTTTCTTTTTACTTTGTGTGTGTGTGTGTGTGTGTGCGTGCGTGCGTGCGTGCGTGCGTGTGTGCGTGCATGCGTGCGTGTGTGCGCGCGCGTGCGTGCTTCCTCATGACTCACTACTACAGATAAAAACCAACGTTCACACTGCAGTGTCTTCACAGAACCCAATACAGACTGATGTGTCCCTACCTATGAGACCAGCATTGTTTTGTGGAGCTTTTACATGCTAACAGGATCAGCAACAGCTGAAAATGAATCTCTGTTGTTTTCCTTTGCCTTTCACAACAGTTTGCATAGGGTATTCTTTTTTTTGGCTTTGTTTTGCTTATCTGTTTGTTGGCTTTGTATTGGTTGTGGGTCTGGTTTTTTTTGTTTAGCTTTGTTTTCTTTCACTTTGTTCATACTGAAAGACATTTACATAAGGATTAAAAAAAAATTAAAACAACCAAGTAAAACAACCCAACTGATTTAAACATGGCTGTTCACAGAATGGATCAGCCAGTTTCACCCTTTTGGATGAGTAAAACATGTATGTATGTATGTATGTAATGTATGTATGTATGTATTTATGTATGTATGTATGTATGTATGTATGTATGTATGTATGTATATATATATATATATATATATATATATATATATATATATATATATATATATATATATATACCTCTTTTAAAAAAAAAAAAAGTTTGAAGCTTGCCATTCTGATTTCACTGTGATGAATCAAACTAAAGACACGACAGTTTATCCAGTGTCCCCCCTTTTCACCAACAACTATTCGAAGTTGAAGATGCGGCATCATGCATAACAACAAACATGGTTTTCTTTTGCTGTTTTTTTTCTTTTATTTTAAAACAGTAACATGCAGCAAAGTAGTTCATTTTAGCAAGGCAATTTTTACCCTTTCCCGAAAAAATTAGAAAAGGGCAAGGGTGCATCAGTTAACTGTTTTGCAACATGCTTACAATGATTAGATTTTTTTAAGAAAAGCAAAAAAAAGCCATGCATAGTAATTCGCTGATATTATAGTAAGCTAACATGCATGTGCAACCTGCTGTGATGCTCTGCAGTCACAGGAATCACATCAATATTTGTCAAATTCAAGAACGAATATCCCAGTGAAGGAATTCCAGCAGTTTTTTTTACAATACAGCAGTTTTCCTACCTTTCCAAAAGTTGTTTCCTTACTTTTGTAAAGATATTTCCAAGTCCTAACCTTCAGAGAGGTTCCCCCCCCCCCCCCCCCCCACAAAATTAGGTCTGAATAGCATTTTCCACAGAATTCACTAAAAAAATCAATGTATATATTGCATAAATTTTTGGTGAAAACCCCATCCCAACCAACCTCCCCTCACTCTTTACCCTGGAATACCAATTTTATCAAACTGAAAACTAATTCTTTAGAAAAACAAAACAAACTCCAAACCCTTTTCTTTTTTTCAAAAACACAACAAATAACAGCTCCAGACTCGCAGTGCATTATCTCCCCCTCCCTCCCTCACACAAACACAAACATAAAAGCTTGACACACAAACTCCCCCTCTCTCCCCCCTCCTCCCCCGCCCCCCCCTCCCCTCAGCACATGCACCAATCCTCCACCTCAGCACAGTTGTTAATCCTCTAGGCCAATGATACACACACACACACACACACACACACACACACACACACACACACACACACACACACACACACACACACACACACACACACACACACACACACACACACACACAGAAAAAACCCACAAAACCCCCCCAGACAAACTCACACATACTCTTACCTTGAAGGTGCAGAGTCAGTGCAGCACATACACACACACACACACACACACACACACACACACACACACACACACACACACACACACACACACACACACACACAGATGACACACCGCTAGAGGTAAGCAGGCACCAGACATACCTGTAATACACACACTACAGACCACACCACACCACACCACACCACACCTGTACAGCCGTGAGGGGCTGGGGCCTTTTACCTTTAATCTTGCTGAAGTCCAGGTGCGTCTCGCGGATGGAGAAGTCAGCCTGGAAGGGGGCGATCTGCTCCCTGAGGATCAGCAGGTGCTTGATGATGAACAGCTGCCCATCCAGAGCCGCCTGAACACAACACCCCCCCCCCACTGGTCAGTGCTGCCTACAGGGAGGAGGAGGAGAGGGGACCCTCCACCACATGATGGGTCACATTGCACCAGAGGTAAGTTTTTTGTTATTGACCACAGCACACAAATCCAACATAACTCAGTCCAGAGTGATGAACTTAGTTCGCCCCTTTCTTTTACCAAGTCCAAGTGTGGTCAGTTCCTGCTATAGATTGCACCAGCTGGGCTGGGATGAAAAAATCAGCAGCTGAGAGGAGCTGAATGAGGCGGAAACTAACAGCTGTGTGACATGTTATTAACCCTCTTAGTTTCTATCCAGGATTTGCCGGGATGGAATAATTGCCCCCCCTAAGTCCCCATCCGGGACTTGATCATCACTAATTGCTACCACATGTCAAAGCTCTACCAGGCCAGAAGGAGAAACCCTGTAGAGTGTCTGGAAGTAATTATAGCTGCTGGTATGTACTTAGGAGGAAAAGGCCAGCCAGCATGTGTGCCTGACCTGATTTCATGATGGAATGCGAAATCTAGGGGTAGTTTGTGTTCAGAGACACTGAATGCAAGAGGGTTAATGGGTCACATTGCACCAGAGGTAAGTTTTTTGTTATTGACCACAGCACACAAATCCAACATCACTCAGTCCAGAGTGCTGAAGATAGCATGCCCTTTCCTTTTACGTCCAAGTGTGGTCAGTTCCCGCTATAAATAGCACCAGCTGGGCAGGGATGGTATGAAATAATTAGCAGTTGAGAGGAGCTGAATGTGGGGGAAACTGACAGCTGTGTGACATGTTAATTCGTGATAAACAGGTTATTCAATACAAGAAAAAGCAGATTGAAAAATGGATATATCTATGGAAAGTTATTACAATCTGAAATGATACACTGCAGGACATGACAAAATGAGAAATGGACAAGTTAAGCATGGACATTGGTGGTCAGAATGAGGGCTTGGGTATTTTTAAAATCCATTTAAAAACAACAAGAAACAAAATAATGCCTTGATTTTTCATTACTATGTAGAATAATAGCTCTATAGTTTTATAATCAATCAAAATCTCAAAATCAACAACCTGACCCCCACCTTCCTAAAATGACTCTTAGCAGTAAAGTGGGTCAGGTGCAAAGTGAATCATTTCGTGGTGTCATGTCTGTCTTCCTGAGAGAAGATGCCATGCACTGACCCAGGGGACTGGATGTAAAAAAGCACTTGAATGCTTATTCCATTATCCTCGATATAAAAGGATAAAAAAAAGAATTAAAAAAAAATAAATAAATAAATAAATGAATATCCCCCTGGGCTGGGGTGGACACTCACCTTCCTCTTGGTGATGCCGTCCCGGGCATTTTTCAGCGATTCCACACATGCCTGTAGTGCCTCTTGGGACAGGCCCTGGAAGGTGGTTTTCTGAAACACAAGGACAGACAATGAATAGTCAGACTGATCATTTGGGTATCATGTGAAAGACAATGACAGACAATGAATAGTCAGACAGATCATCTGGGTATCATGTGAAAGACAATGACAGACAATGAATAGTTAGACAGATCATCTGGGTATCATGTGAAAGACAATGACAGACAATGAATAGTTAGACAGATCATCTGGGTATCATGTGAAAGACAATAACAGACAATGAATAGTTAGACAGATCATCTGGGTATCATGTGAAAGACAATGACAGACAATGAATAGTTAGACAGATCATCTGGGTATCATGTGAAAGACAATGACAGACAATGAATAGTTAGACAGATCATCTGGGTATCATGTGAAAGACAATGACAGACAATGAATAGTTAGACAGATCATCTGGGTATCATGTGAAAGACAATGACAGACAATGAATAGTTAGACAGATCATCTGGGTATCAACTGAAAGACAATGACAGACAACCAAGAGCCAGACCATCATCTGGGTATCATCTTATTTCTCAACAACAATGACAGACAATGACTGGTTGGGTCATTTTGTTGTTTTTTTTCAAACTGGGGAAGACCTGACCTTGCAATGATACAAGTGTGTGTTCGGTTTATTTCTTGATTGATCTCAAGGTAGAATGTAGCTACCTAGGCAGTGCGGGGAAAAACCAGTCACACTGGCACAAATCTCCTCACTGGTAAACCTTGGAACTCTAGACAAAGACCAACTACAACAACGACAAATCTCAAAGTGATATGTCCAAAATGATTTTCCATCAATTTTATTACGTGCTAACACTCTTTTTTTTTGTCAAGCTTTAAATGCTTGCAAAGGTAGAATAGGCACCTTCATACTGTGAACGAGTGGAATCAACACCAGTACCAACTCCACTTCCCTGAAAGTCGTTCAGATGAGACTACAAACCGGGGTCTCATGCACAAACGCACACAGAACATCTTCACACCTTTAAACGATCAAAGATAAAGACAACAACTGCAAAAAATGTATAAAAAAAACCCACAAAAAAAAACAGAAAAAGATAAAAAGAAAAAGACCCCCCCCCCCTCCCCCCTGAACAAAACAGCCCCACTGTGTGACGGTGACTCACATCAATACAGCGGTACAGCTTGGACAGGGTGACCAGGGTGCGTCGCACAGTGGGGTACCACATGCCGTGCAGGTCAGCTGGAGACATGGGCATGTTGCTCACTGCCCCCTCCATACCTGCACAATGACAACAACAACAACAACAACAACAATCAGTCAGAGGTGTATCCAGGAGATCTTCATCTTGAAGAAATGATGTGTACACACACACACATCCACCTTCTTCTTCGTCTTCTTCTGCTAAGACATAAAGTGGTAATAAATAAATAAATAAATAAATAAATTCAAGGAAGAAGAAGACTCTTGTCTTGTGCCATGTCAGTGAACAGGAATCAATTCAAAGAGGTTAAAAAAACACCCTCAAACAACAATAACAAGAGTTAAAAAAAAAAAACAGATATAATTACTGAACACCAACAGACAAATCCCCCACCCCAACACCCAACAACAACAGCAAAAAGTCCAACAGCACACACACACACACACACACACACACACACACACACACACACACACACACACACACACACACACATACACACACACACACACACACACACACACTCACACGTGCTGTGTGGAGGAGCGCGTGAACTGTGTGTATATGTATGTACGTGTGTGTGTGTGTGTGTGTGTGTGTGTGTGTGTGTGTGTGTGTGTGTGTGTGTGTGTGTGTGTGTGTGTGTGAGTGTGTGACTTTCGAGTGGTTTTTTTTTGTTGTTGTTGTCTTTTTTCTGTTTTTGTTGTAAGTGTTGTTGCTTGTATTTTCTACAGGGATATTGTATTTTTCAGGCTGTTGAAATAATGTTGGTTAATTAATGTTGGTGAAATGTTTTTCTCTGCTTTTTTCTTTTTGTTTTTTTTGTTTGTTTTTTTTGTTTTTGTTTTTTTCTTCTTTAGATAGATGGCTTGATGAAAAAAAGCAAATCAATGCTTACTCAATGTACCATTTGAAAATAAAATTTTGATTTGATTTGATGCAAAATCACAAACATAAAACAAACTCCTCCATCATCATCAACCCCCTAACCCCTCCCCCTACAACCCCCCAAAAAAAACCCCTACAAGATTTTTGTTTTTCCAAAGCCTACCCAAAGGAGACATTCCCTTCACAAACGCAAGCACTCACTTCTGTCCAGGGGCACCTCTGTCAACTGAGTCTC
The DNA here is from genome assembly GCA_030674155.1 of Stramonita haemastoma. Lineage (NCBI taxonomy): Eukaryota > Metazoa > Mollusca > Gastropoda > Neogastropoda > Muricidae > Stramonita > Stramonita haemastoma. The sequence goes on from CM060335.1 coordinate 47,354,885, forward strand.
CACACTTGTCGTTGCTCCCACATCCACAAACCCATTCTCGTCACTCGTAGTAGCCTCCCCTGTCGTCGTGGCAGAGGTCACTGCAACAGCAGCTGCAGCGGCGCCATCGGAGGTCAGCTGGGCGACCTCTGCACTGGTGCTGGAGGCGTTGGACGGGGTGCGTGAGTGAGTCAGCTTGGGAACCCGGCCCTTCTTCAGGCTTTCAGCAATACTCTGCCGCAAAAACAGGACTGACAGTCATGCTTGGAATATGCTTGAAACTATCTGCCAACAGCGGACAATCATGTAACCCCCCCCCCCCTCCAACCAGGAATGCAAAGGCCCTTTCAGTATGAACAGCATCCCCTCCTTCTGGAAATTGTGTGCCAAAAATGTCCCCCTTTCTATCATTCCCTTTCTTTCTGTCTTTCTCCTCAACCTCTCTGTCTTGTCTTCTCCCTCTCATGCCTATTTTCTGCCTGCCCACCCCATTCTCCTGTCTTTTTTCATACAAAAATCTGGAAACTGTGCCTATACACTTTCTGATGAGCTGCCCTGACGTTGGAACGTGTTGGCTGAGGCCATGACCCCCTGCAGAATTACAAGCACAGGAGAAGACCAGGCACTACGCATTCCTCTCAACATAGATATAGATGTGCAAACAGGGACCGCAGAAGAGGAAGAAAGTATTAACAATATATCAATGAGGACCGTTTGTAACAATGGGAGGAAGCTGGGCAGGGGAGGGTAATTTTCCATTCCACTCCCTCCCCACCCTTCCCCCTAAAAACAACACATGAATGAGATAGCCTTGTGGTCAGAACATTGCGCTCGCAATTTGACGACCAGGATTCGATTCCTGTTCGAGGGGATTTTTCCCCTGGAGTTAACATCAGTGCTGACTCCACTCTCTCTAAAAATCCTGCGGATGAGACTATAAACCAAGTTTGCGAACACACGCAGAATGTCTTGCGCACACATTAAATCCTGTTCCGCTTTTCATAACAGTAGGCCATTGTGTACCAGCGGGAACAATTGACAAGATTTACAAAAAAACTGCATACACATGAGGACTGGACGTAAAAAAGCACACAAGTGCTTATTCCATTATCCTCAATACAAAAAAATAAAGAATAGAAATAAATAAATTAAAAAATACACTCCAGCTGCAGAATAAAACTAAAGCTCCCCTACCTCCATCATCTCCAGCTTTTCAGGGTAGGCCAGGTCCCCGGGTGCAGCGTTGTAGTGCAGGATGTCGGTGCGGATGTAGATGTAGGTGCGGTACACCAGCCGCTCCTGCACGTCCTGCAGCATCTGCCGGCAGATGGCCTCAAAGGCCTGCAGCTCCTTTGCTGCAACAGGGTCACAGTATGGAACAACGTCACACACACTCTTTCTGGCTGCACAGGGGTCACAGCATGCAACAACGTCACACACACTCTCTTTCTGGCTGCAACAGGGTCACAGTATGCAACAACGTCACACACACACTCTTTCTGGCTGCACAGGGGTCACAGTATGCAACAACGTCTCACACACACTCTTTCTGGCTGCACAGGGGTCACAGTATGCAACAACGTCTCACACACACTCTTTCTGGCTGCACAGGGGTCACAGTATGCAACAACGTCACACACACTCTTTGGGTTTTCCTTTTCGTTTCTCAGCTATAGCTCTAAAGTTCAACCAACAGTGAGATTTTGCGTAAGACACAATTTTTAGGTAGCCGCATTCCAACTTTGGGGACACAGTGGTCAGTGTCCCCCACTTTCAACTCCTCTCAGCTGCTAATTAATCCATTCCACCCCAGCCTTCCTTAGTGAGGGGTAAACGATCGCATAATATGCATAATCTCACCTTTGGTGAACCTCAGGCAGACAAAAAGAGAGAGAGAAAAAAAGAGACTCATATGAGGGACTGACAGAGCACTGAGGTCAGTGCCCATGTTGACGCCAAGAGAAAAAAAAAAATTGCTCTTGAAAACGGTCTGCTGAGGGGAGACTCAGGGGGGAGGGGATAGCCTAGTGGTCAGAACATTGCGCTCGCAATTTGACGACCAGAGTTTGATTCCCGTTCGAGGGGATTTTCTCCCTGGAGCCAACATCAGTGCTGACTCCACTCTCCCCAAAAGTCTTTCAGATGAGACTATAAACCAAGGCCCCACATGCGAACACATGCAAAACATCTTGCGCACATGTTAAATCCTGTTCCACTTTTTGTAAGAGATGACAAGATTGACAAAACTGCATACACATGGGGACTGGATGTAAAAAAAAGCGCATGAGTGCTTATTCCATTATTCTCGATATAAAAAAAAAAAGACTCAAACTCGAGTTCTCACACTGCTGTCAGGTCATGGATTCAACCACTACACTAAAGCTACAGGCCGGCCACCTGTGCACAGAACAAGGGATGATTTCCACACAACCCTGATGACATCAGACAACGTCACTGCCTGCCTGCCTGCCTGTGTCTAGTCTATTTATTTATTTTATTCATTTTTTATTTATACCACTTTATGTCACAGCAGATTTCTCTGCGTAAAATTCAGGCCGCTCTCCCTGAGGAGAGAACGTCGCCACAAGTGCAGCACCTACCCTTTTTTTTTTTTTTCCGTCTGCAACTGTATTTGTTTCCCTATCAGAGTGGCTTTTTTTCTACAGAATTTTGCCAGGGACAACCCTCTTGTTGCCGTGGGTTCTTTTAAGCGCAAAATAATGGTGTGTCACACACGGGACCTCAGTTTATCATCTCATCTATTTATTTTATTTATTTATTTATTTATTTATTTATTTATTTATTTATTTATTTATTTATTTATTTATTTATTTATTTATTTTATATAGAGGATAATGGAAGAAGCACTCATGTGCTTTTTTTCATCCAGTCCCCCCCCGTGTTTATGTAGTTTTGTAAATATAGCACCCAGACCACCACTCATGATCTAATGGATGGGGGAAAAGGTCTGGGGCCCAAACAGGGATGTGTGTGTGTGTGTGTGTGTGTGTGTGTGTGTGTGTGTGTGTGTGTGTGTGTGTGTGTGTGTGTGTGTGTGTGTGTGTGTGTGTGTGCACTCACGATTCTGCTGGACATGCTCCTCCATCATCTCCACCTGCAGGATGCTGCACAGCTCGGCCAGCGTCTCCAGGTGCTGGATGTGGATGATCAGGGGCCGGAACACGTCATACAAGTGAGTGCACAGTCCCTCCAACATGGCGCTGTCAACAAACAGACGTCATACAGGTGAGTGCACAGTCCCTCCAACATGGCGCATGGAGAAATCTGCCATGATTTAAAAGTGGTATACAAATTAATTACCTTAGCTCATATTACTGACAAAAAACAACAACAGTTGCTTGCTCAATGAAAAGAAGAAGAAGAAGAAGAAGAAGAATGCAGACCTGTGCACCCCCTTACTACTGATTTCAGTATTTTCATGGCAATTTTCAGTATTTTTCACCGAGTTTCAGTATTTTTGCGCGTTGTTCGTGATACACTTTTTCAACATGAAGCATAAACGTCTTTTTTTTAATTTGGTTTTTGTATCTGTATTTGTTTGCTCATCCCCCTTCCAATTTCTTTCCATTGTACAAAAGCTCATAAGCTTTTTCTTTTATCAACTAGCAAATCTGGACAGGTCTGATGACTTCATAAGTGATGTAATATACAGAGTGTAGAATTGGGAGAGAAAAAAAAGAGGCAATTGAGCCGGGGTCCAGGGGCCGCTTAGGCCCCGGTGGGGTGCAGGGGTAAAGCCCCGCTGGGGGGCCCAGGGGGCGAAGCCCCCCGGCCTAAAACGATTTTTCGCATTTTAAAGGCAGTTTGGAGGCATCTCCAGGCACAATTTTGTGCAATGTGGAGGCATATGTGTGTGTGTGTGTGTGTGTGTGTGTGTGTGTGTGTGTGTGTGTGTGTAGAGAGAGAGAGAGAGAGAGAGAGAGAGAGAGAGAGAGAGAGAGAGAGAGAGAGAGGAGAGAGAGAGAGAGAGAGAGAGAGAGAGACTGACTCAGACCTTCCATAAAGAACCACCAGAGTATGTCAAACTTGTTATAAACAGATCTATTCTGGGTAGCGGTAATATAAGTTTGTGTGTACCACTGTGATGGTTAATGGAAAACGTGGAGAGAGAGAGAGAGAGAGAGAGAGAGAGAGAGAGAGAGAGAGAGAGAGAGAGAGAGAGAGAGAGAGAGAGAGAGATATCAATACACTCTCTGGTGAAGATTTAAGAAGATCCTATGCCTTTCTCATTTTATTTTTAATCTGATTTCGGAGTGGACTCACAATGACAGTTTGCATGGCCAGAAAACAAGTGTTGTGTATGTGTGTGCTCTGCTGCTGTCCATTACAGCACCAGAGCGGAAGCCGTGTTCGGTACGATATAACTTCAGAGCGAGTTTTCATGTAACTTCAGAACAAGTCACTTTGCCGTTTTAACGATCAACTGATTTTTCGAAGATGCGAGAAATTTTACTGTTCCATGATTTTCCAAGAAATCAGCGCTTCTATAAATGAAGAGCCGTGGTTTGCTATGTTCCGACCGCATTCCAATTTTTGACACCACTTGCGAATGAAAGTTCAACTTTCATTAGCGAGCAGCCTGATGCGAGAGACGTAGCGCAGGTTTCAAACCTTACTCGGCAAAACGAACAGCCAATTTTGCTGCTTATGCATCTATATCCGCAACTGTACCTCTTTTAGCCCCATCCTGGCCTGTAAGCGTCATTTTGCATTCACTCCGCGTCTGTCTTTGCTTTTAAGTGTATCAGTTTGGTCTGTTTCTCCGCGAAAGTTTACACTTTCCGCCATTTTGTTTTGAAGATACTGTTGTGCGCATGCGTCGTCAGGGGAGATAAGTAACTGAACGATAGTCGATAGGGCTTAGCAGACGACGTAACGCGAGATAAACGGCATCGCTGAACGATAGAAGACGACGTTTTCGATTTCCGGATTTTTCATTGACAAAAATCGGATTTTGATTAATAAAATCGTATTTCCGTATTTTCCAACTTTTTCCGGAACAAATACGGAAAAATACGGAAGGTGCACAGGTCTGAGAATGCAAAGAAAAAGAAAAATGCAAAGAATGAGAAGAAGAAGAAGAAAAAGAAGAAGAAGAAGAAGAAGAAGAAGAAGAAGAAGAAGAAGAGGAAGAGGAAGAAGAAGAAGAAGAAGAAGAAGAAGAAGAAGAAGGAAAAGAATGAGAAGAAGAAGAAGAAGAAGAAGAAGAAGAAGAAGAAGAAGAAGAAGAAGAAGAAGAAGAAGGAGACGAAGAAGAAGCAGAAGACGAAGATGAAGAAGGAAGAAGAAGAAGAAGAAGAAGAAGAAGAAGAAGAAGAAGAAGAAGAAGAAGAAGAAGAAGAAGAAAAGAAGAAGAAGAAAAAAAAAAAGAAAAAAGAGGACCACTCACTCCAGGCCTGGGGTAGGTTTGGAGAAGAAGTTGAAGAAGAGCTGGTACTCGTCCTCACACACGTGCACCATGAAGGCACAGCCACTGCGCATCTGGGGGACAGGGCACGGCAATGACACACAGCTGTCAGTGTGCAGGACACCTACACACACTCACACATTAAAACCCCGTTCCATTTTTATGGGGAAGAGTATGCCATTGTGTGCCAGTGGGTACAAATGACAAAATTTACAAAACCGCAGACACACGGGGATTGAATGTAAAAAAAGCATATGTGTGCTTATTCCATTATGCTTGAAATGAAAGGATAAATAAATGAATAAATAGATAAATAAACTCACACACACACACACACACACACTCTTCCCTTCCAGTCTCTAAAATCCAGTGCCAAGACACAGTAAATGGTAAATTTGCTGTGAGCCTTTCAAAAAAGAGGTTTCTGTACCCCCCCCCCCCCCCCCCACTAAAGTAAAAAGAAAGAAAATCTCAAGAACTGTGCTGATTACTCTAAAACTTCAGGCAGAGAAATCCATAGTCTGACAAAGATAATGTGGTATGATGTGGTTACCAGGGCACAGTGTCATGATGACACAGACAATGTGGTGTGGTTACCAGGGCACCGTGTCATAATGGCACAGACAATGTGGTGTGGTTACCAGGGCACAGTGTCATAATGACACAGACAATGTGGTGTGGTTACCAGGGCACAGTGTCATAATGACACAGATAATGTGGTGTGGTTACCAGGGCACAGTGTCATAATGACACAGATAATGTGGTGTGGTTACCAGGGCACAGTGTCATGACACAGATAATGTGGTGTGGTTACCAGGGCACAGTGTCATAATGACAGATAATGTGGTGTGGTTACCAGGGCACAGTGTCATAATAATAGATAATGTGGCATGATGCAGTTACCAGGGCACAGTGTCATAATGACACAGATAATGTGGCATGGTTACCAGGGCACAGTGTCATAATGACACAGATAATGTGGCATGGTTACCAGGGCACAGTGTCATAATGACACAGATAATGTGGCATGGTTACCAGGGCACAGTGTCATAATGACACAGATAATGTGGCATGGTTACCAGGGCACAGTGGTCGCGGGAATGCTTGGAGGCGAGGTCAGTGATGGTGGTGGTGATGCTTGGCGTCAACAGTAACTGCCGCTGGGTGAAATAACACATGTGCAGATCGTTCAACACCTGCTGGTACCTGCACCACACACACACACACACACACACACACACACACACACACACACACACACACACACACACACACATGTAAGATAGGCAAGTCATTTGCTACCTGTTGATTATATATAGATCACCAAATACATTTTGGCTTAATCAAATACCTCTGTTGATTATATATAGATCACCAAACACATTTTGGCTTGATTAAATACCTTTTATCATATCATGAGACAAAAGCATGGAAACCACAGCCACAGCAAGCACACAGCTTCTAGGTCTGCAGAGTTAAAACATACACACTGATATGACAGTTACTGAAACTGCTGAATCTTAAAAAGTATTCAAGGAATTGGAAATTATAACCACATCAAATTTATAAAGGTGAAAGGTAAAGGTGTTCCCATAACCTAAGCAGTTGTCGGGGAGCAAGGTGTCAGAGACCTCAGCTTCTGTACTGATCAGCATATTGAGGGCGGCACCCATCTCTCCCTCGTTGCTTTATCTTCCCTGTCTCCAAAAGAGGGCAGGTATCCCTTTATAGCTGGGTGAACTGGGAAACTGTACTGAAACTGAGGCGCACAAACCGTCACCCATCCAAGAGGTAACCATGCTCAGCGCTGCTTAACCTTAGCTTGAAAAGAGCAAGACTAAACCATCAACTTTACATTCACTCTCACCCGCAGAGCACACCTAACACCTGAAATTTGTCACACAACAGCCAGGGCCCAGCCACCTCATTCATACCTGCTGCTATAACCTGACTGAATAACCAAAAGCCAAAAACAAAACAACAAAGACAGAAATCAGTCCAATCACCAACTGTTGACACATGATCAAAAAGAAAAAAAGATACTGAAAGTTTGTTTGGTGCAATACCTACAAATAAACTCTAAATGCCTGGCAATTTATCCACAACCATGAACAAGGTTACAAAAGAATACAACAGTTATAAATATGACACATACAAAACCCAAAAGACAAGGTCAGGCAGTACAGTAACATAACACACACTAAACATGACACATGCATACAGCCACAAAACACACACTAAACATGACACACACAGAACCCAAAAGACAAGCATGACATACAGCCATACAACACACACTAAACGTGACACACACAGAACCCAAAAAACAAGTATGACACAGGCATACAGCCACACAACACACACTCACTCAGGGCCTTTGTCCAGTCGCAGCTCCAGCTGTTCTGTCAGTGGCTTCACACGGGGAGCGTTGGCCCGGAACTTTCCGTAGAACAGCGTGAAGGCATTGTCTGACATGTTGGGGGCGTCCTGCAGTGAAACAACAGTTCCACATCAGATATATAGCATCTATATATACAGAATCTATAGCATTCATGCTCTTTTCACATCAGATCTTTCTATAGCATTCATGCACTTTTCAAATCAAATCTTTCTATAGCATTCATGCTCTTTCCAAATCAGATCTTTCTATAAAATTCATGCACTTTCCAAATCAGATCTTTCTATAAAATTCATGCACTTTTCGCATCAGATCTTTCTATAGCATTCATGCACTTTCCAAATCAGATCTTTCTATAGCTTTCATGCACTTTCCAAATTAGATCTTTCTAAGGCATTCATGCACTTTTCAAATCAGATCTTTCTAAGGCATTTATGCACTTTTCAAATACAATATATTTCTGTAGGATTCATGCAAATTCAAACTGTTCTTATACATGAAAACCACACACAACTTTTTTTGCAAAATCACCGAAAAAAATATAAATATCAAAATTAAAGATAAATACAAAAAAAAAAACCCAAAGTAAGAGTGACGACTTTTTTTTTTTTTTTAATCAAAGCAAATACGACAGAAACTAAGCTGATTCTAGCAAAGGTCTTCCGCAGAAAGTTTTTCCCTTGAGGTAAAGATGATTATCAAGAATTACTTTTTAGTTGTTTTCTTGTCATTGTGCAAATCTGATATACAAATCTAATGATTATGATGAAATTCTATCAATTGTTTCCCTGTACTTATTTTTTTTCAAAATATCTTTTTTTTTTTTTTTAAAGCCATAATTCAATTAATGCTTTTTTTTTGTTAACAACAACAACAACAAAAAGAAATTTTTTTTTTCCTAAATGAAAAAAATGAAACTGTTTCACTGTACTTTTTTTTTTCAAATGTCTTTTTTTTTTTTTTTAAAGCCATAATTCAATTCATGGGGTTTTTTTGGACAACAACAACAAGAACGACAAAAAGAGATATATTTTTTCTTCCTAAATGGAAAAAAAAAGCACCCACCTTTTTGGGCTGCACTTGCTGTGTGGCGGCGGTGAGGATGTTGCTGACGTAGGTCTTGATGTGGGTCAGGGCGCGGGACAGGCACTGGCTGAATCGAGTCAGGTACACCTCCGACTCCTTGTAGCGTGGCTGTTATCACATTATATATCACAGCGTCACTGTGTGTGTGTAAGTGTGTATGTGTGTGTGTGTGTATGTGTGTGTGTGTGTGTGTGTGTGTGTGTGTGTGTGTGTGTGTGTGTGTGTGTGTGTGTGTGTGTGTGTGTGTGTAAGTGTGTGTGTGTGTGTGTGTGTGTGTGTGTGTGTAAGTGTGTGTGTGTGTGTGTGTGTGTGTGCGTGTGTGTGCGTGTGTGTGTGCGTGTGTATGTGTGTGAGTATTTCTTTGTGGGAGTCATTTCTTCAAAGAATTTTCGTTCTGTTTAATTTGTATGGGTTCTTTTGTTTACTTTTTTTTTTTCCATTTTATTCTTACATATGCATAGATATGATTTCTTTTTTATACATAGGTGGTTTGATGAAAAAAAATTGCACTTCTTATTCAATGTACTATCAGGAAATTAAAGTTTGACTTTGACACTTCAACCCTTCCCCCTCTACACATTAACACACAACACTACCTTGAATTAAATTCATTCACAGACACTGGATACAATCACACTGCTATAATTTCTGATGAACAGCCCCACTCACATTTGTCCGAAGGTAGTGGATACATTCATCCATGCGGGACAGCATGGGCACAAAGGACTCGTTGGTCACCGACAAGGTTTGGCGGGACAATTTCTGCAGGAATGAATATATACATGATGATTTATAGAGGGCATGAAAATCACATACAGACAAATATATAAAAATAAATAAATACACACACACACACACAATCTCTCTCTCTCACTCTCTGTAATATATATATATATCTCCTTCTTCTTTTTCTTCCTCAAACACTCAGACAGCAACTCATCATTGTCTGTCATATAAGCAAAAACACGTCATGCTGCCGCTAAGCATCTAACAAGTCAGGCCCAGCACATCTGACTTTGGCATGCAGGAGAATAGTAAAATTCAATTTTAAGTCTATCTGAAATAAAAGCTGGAGAATGGACCAAGAAGGCAGAAAATAGACAAGGAGGAGGTGACAGGGGAAAAAAAAAGGAAGAAGGCAGAAACAAATAGAGATTAAAAAAAGGTAAAAGTGTTTTCATAACATATACAGCCATTGGGGAGTGAGGCTTCAGAGACCTCAGCTTCCCTAGGAGCCAGCATGTTGAGGGCAACACCCATCTCCTCTCCCTCACTGCCTTACCTTCCCTGTCCCTAAAGAGGACAGGTACTCATTTACAGAGCTGGGTGAAGTGGGGAACTGTGCGCATGAATGGTCATCCATCCAACTGGTAACCACACTCAACGCTGCTGCTTAATATTAACCTTGAGGAAAGAGAGAGTGCTCTGACCACTCACCTATCCCATGTTTTAAGTACATACATATAATATACATACATTCCTCCTATCAGGAACACCACTAACCGTAGAAATGGTGTCATATTCGTTGAAATAGGACAACTTGTTACTGACACTCTCTGCCGTATTCATCAGTCTTGTCTGAAACAAAAAAACAAAAACAAAAATGGTAAAATGAGAATGCAGATGGAAGACAACAGAGATATGATATACAGAGATTTTTAGAAATAAGAAATACATACAGCACAGAGAGAGAGAAAGAGAGAGAGAGAGAGAGAGAGAGGGAGAGAGAGAGAGAGAGAGAGAGAGAGAGAGAGGAGAGAGAGAGAAGAGAGAGAGAAGAGAGAAGAGGGAGAAAGAGAAGAAGAGAGAGAGAGAGAAGAGAGAAGAGAGAGAGAGAGGACAGAGACGAGAGAAGAGAAGAGAGAGAAGAAGAGAGAGAAGAGGACGAGAGCAGAGACAGAGAAGTCAGAGACAGAAGAACAAGAAGAGAGAGACAGACGAGAGCAGACAACAGCACAGAAAAAGACAGACAGAGAAGAATAAGACAGAAAGGGAGTTAAAAAAGACAAGTATAAAAAAAATAAACACAAGTATAAAAAAACCACCAAACTTCACATTTCATAATCTCATGAATACAAATTAACTCAGCAGTCTCTTCAGTCCTACTGCGTAACCACACCTCTGCTTTCCCCTTTCCAACGCCACCCCCCTTACCCCCCCCCCCCCCCCCCCCCCCCACACACACACACACCTTAATTCTGTCACCATGAAAAATAAACATATGAGTGACCTCATAACATCAGCTTAAAAGAACAAAAGAAAAGACTCAAACATTTTTTTTCTTGGTTGGAGCTATGAGGTTGACTAAAAGTGTGAATTTCATGTATGCCACTGTATTTGCCCATCATTAGTGTAGCCACACTCCAACTTCGGGGATGATGTCTATACATAACACATGTGGAAGGGTTTTATAAATATATATATATTTGTCCAATGGCTGTATAAATATATTGTCACTCATTCTCACTGCAATGAACCACCTGCTCTCCCAAAAGGCAGAACAGACTTTAACTTGTGCTCAAGATGCTTCTGAGTACCTTTACACTGGGAACCTTGGTTCATAGTCTCCCCAAAGAACTTTCAGGGAAGTGGAGTCAGAACTGATGTTAACTCCAGGGGAAAAACTCTCCCTTGACCGGGCATCTAGAAGGTGGCTCGAACCCAGGCCACCAAATGGCTAACTCATCACCCACCCACCTGTTCAGCCAGCAGGTGTTCACACTCGTCGTGCAGGGCGTTGGTCTTGGTGGACACGTTGATGTACTGCTGGTGCAGCTGACGCAGGTAGTCCACACACTGAGTCACCTCACCTAGCACCGTGTCGCACTGCTCTTGGTAGCCTCGCAGAGAGTCCAGGTAGGGTCTGGTGGCAGAGCAACCATAGCGAAATGATAATGAGATAGCGCGCGAGCATGTGAGCGTGTGTGTGTGTGTGTGTGTGTGTGTGTGTGTGTGTGTGTGTAGTGTGTGGGGTGTGTGTGTGTGTGTGTGGTGTGTGTGTGTGTGTGTGTGTGTGTGTGTGTGTGTGTGTGTGTGTGTGTGTGTGTGGTGTGTGTGTGTGAGTGTGTGGTGTGTGTAGTGTGTGTGTGTGTGTTTGTGTGTAAGCGCCTGTGTGAGTACATTCAAATTTGCTAAAACTATTAATTGCTTTGATTGCTTGTGTCTTGTATAGGTCGAATGCAAGCGCTTTGATTTCTTTTTGCAAGATATAGCGCTATATATACATTCCATGTATTATTATTATTATTATTATTATTTTGTTCTGAAGGTAAAAGAAAAAGTACATTACTTTTTTTCTTACACCAAGCCTTCGGGGAAAAAAGGTAAACATGTATGATGTAAACAGACAAGTACATGAAGATGGGTTACATTATCATTTCAGGGACCACCAGTATCTTGTAGAACTTTTTCCTTTGTTATGAGTTTCCAACATGCATTTTGTATCATGCTATAGCCCTCATGAATGGATAAGGGGACAATTATGCGTACATTGTGAGTGGTGTGTGTGTGTGTGTAGTGGTGTGTGTGTGTGTGTGTGTGTGTGAGTGTGTGTGTGTGTATTTTATTTATTTATCTTTTGTATCAAGGATAATGGGTTAAGAACTCCTGTGCTTTTCACATCCAATTCCAACCCCTAAGTGTATGCAGTTTTGTAAATCTTGTCTTCTGTTCCCACGGCAGCACAATGGCTATTCTAAGAAAAGCGAACTGGATTTAACGTGTGCACAGATGTTTGCGTGCATGCACATGGGGCTTGTGTTTATAGTCTGCATCCGAAGGACTTTTGGGGAGGTGGATGTCGCAGTGATGTTTAACTCAGTGAAACACAGGAAACACACAGACCAGCCAGCCAGCCACCAACCCAGTTCAGGTCACTGCCACCATGCCAGCCAGAACAGCACAACCAGCACAGCACACACACACACACACACACCACACCCCACACCACACACCACACACCAACACACACACACACACACCACAAATATCACTACTTCAGTGCCTGTATGAAAAAAGCTTAGAATTAGATAAATGACTCCAATAATCAAAAAATAATATTGGATATAAATTCAACATACACAAGACAAAAATCTAACAATGCTGAGGCTCATGCACACACACACACACACACACACACACACACACACACACACACACACAACACACACACACACACACACATCACACATATATAATACACACTGCAGATCTATGTACACACACACATGCATAGAAAATATTACCTGTAGTGCTCTTCTTCCCCATGTTCTATAGAGTCTTCCAGTTGAGAAAACCAGGAAAAAAACTGAAACCAAAGCAGAGGCAAAAATGATTGACATGGGGTTAACCAGCACAACTTCTGCTTCCATCAAATTGATCTAAGTCAGTAAAAAAAAAGGTAAAGGTAAAGGTGTCTCATAAACTAGGCAGTTGTAGGGGAGCAAGGCATCAGAGACCTCAGCTTCTCTAGGGGCCAGCATATTGAGGACGGTGCCCATTTCCTCTCCCTCGCTGCTTTACCTTCCCTGACCCTAAAGAGGGCAGGTACCCATTTACAGCTGGGTGAAAGGGGGGACTGTACTGAAGCCAAGGCACCCAAACGGTCACCCATCCAACTGGTAATGATGCTTGAAGCTGCTGAACTTGACTTGGGGAAAGCAAACACTCTGACCACTTAGCTATCCCCCCCTCCATCAGTATTTTTTTTGTTCCTAGGCTAGAGCTCTGATATAATACAATACAAATTATAGTACAATACAAAACAACATCAATGAGATCGGTGGTCTGTGAGGGCTACAGGAGATCATAGACCTCAGCAGACACAGAGAGAGATGGCGAACCCTGGTGACATATCATTATCATGGATCTCCTACAGACGGTAGCGGGAATGGAGACAGTTGAGTTCAGCTTTTGATAAAGAAGTTCAAAGCCACTGTTTTAAGCAGATAATAAAATGACAAAAAGAGAGAGGCAAGACAAAAACAGACTTTTAAAGAGAGGGAGACAGACAACAGACTGCGATACACAATGAAATTGAAAGTAGAGACAAGACAGACTAGAGAAACAGAGGCAGAGACAAAGAGAGGTAAATGGCTGAGGTCATGAAGAATTTTATCATAAGTTAAATGGATTTAGTGGTTTTATCATCATCAAGATGTCATAATCTGCATCTTTCTAAATTCATATGACTTTAAAATAACAAATCAAGACTAGCTGAACATCCCCCCCCCCCTCCCCAAATCCATACTTAAATCAAATTTAAACAAATTTAATTATATTATGAACCTGTTGGGCATTTTCGATCTTTTGTCCCCCAGGCAGAGACTGCTGAATGAAAGCATCCAGAGTGGTCTCCTCTTCACCGCTGGATGGTTGTTTCGCTGGACGAACAGCAAGTAGTGGCATGTCATCCTCTGGCAGCTGCACAATCATCGTCATCATTGGTTAACTGTAGTCAGGTAACTATTGCAACTACACTGCCTACAGCAAGTACAGGCTACTGTGATAATGATTATGATGATGATAATTATACTGATAATGATGATGGTTGTGATGACAATAATGATAACATTTATAATTTAACAATGTTAAATACTAGCTAATTATTACTAATATTATTATTAGTAGAATTGATGATGAAGCTGGTGGTAGTGAAAGCAACAGCAACAATACAGGGAGGTCGGAAATCCAATGACTGAAAGAGCTCTAGCACTTGGAAAGTGAAAAAAAAAGATCTGTCTTGGAAGAACACAAGAAACACACACACGCACGCATGCACGCACACACACACGTAAAAATGTGCGTTGCATATGTGATGGGACGATTTCAGTCAGTCATATTCTTTTAACTGTCCCGTTTTAAAACAGTGTCTTCCCATCACACGTGAGAACTCTCTGGACAGTATTTTAAGTAACTGTGTGATGCTGTGTGAACTTGCCTTATCGCTGAAGAAGAGTCCAATTGACAGTTTACTGTAGTGCATATGAACATGTTAGTAGCTTGTTTAGAGACAGAGACTTTAATCTTGTGCTGTTTCTTAATCTTCTAAAAAGTTCTGATTGATTGTTCAGCGTTTAGTGTTCACTTTTTGTGTTTTTGTTTCTACCATTGGTTAAAAGTTTTTACAAGTTTTTTTGTTTGTTTTTTTTTGGTCTAATATCACTTATGTGAATAGACATTAAACTGAAGAACAGCACACACACACAGTGACACACACACACACACACACACCACAGTACACACACACACACACACACACACACACACACACACACAGAGTGACACACACACACAGGCATCCACCCCCTCCATGTTCATTTGAAGAGCTCTCCAATTAAAAAAAAATCCTTCACTGCTTTGTGTGTGTGTTGTAAGTGTGTGTACATGTATACACTAACACGTGTGTGTGTGTGTGTGTGTGTGTGTGTGTAGGTAAGTAAGTAAGTCTTCAATTTTAACGTCTTTCCACTTTAAGTGATACCAGACAACCTTAAGATAGGAAACTGGATAGGTGAGAGAGAGAGAGAGAGAGAGAGAGAGAGAGAGAGAGAGAGAGAGACAGAGACAGAGACAGAGACAGAGAGACAGAGATCTAATGTGTGTGTGCGTGCGCGCACGAGCACGCGCGTGCGTGTGTGTGTGTGTGTGTGTGTGATAAATAGTAACAGCAAATAAACGGTATTCTTAACATTTACAGATCAAGAAAAATATTGAATATTCAAAAATCCCAAAAGAACTACAAGAACTACAATAAATGCCCTAGAGGACTTAACAACAAACCTTTAGCAATGTCAAAAGTTAGATTTACATTGTTCAAAACTTTGTCAATGTGTGTGTGTGTGTGTGTGTGTGTGTGTGTGTGTGTGTGTGTGTGTGTGTGTGTGTGTACTGTGTGTGTGTGAGACTGTGTGACATGCTCAATACCATTACAAGTACTAGTCAATTGCTATCTATAATGTTGAAATACTACGGTTTTGGTAGATTCCTCCATCCACAGGTAGAATGATTCCGTGTGTGTGTGTGTGTGTGTGTGTGTGTGTGTGTGTGTGTGTGTGTGTGTGTGTGTGTGTATGTGCTTGTCACTGTGGTGTGTGTGTGTGTGTGTGTGTGTGTGTGTGTGTGTGTGTGTGTGTGTGTTTACCGTCAAAGACTCACAATGTGATTGTGTTTATCTTCCTCTTCATTCAGTGCGTTATTAGTGTGTCTTCTGCACAAACGACTTCGTTTCGATTTAAAATGCAATCATTCTTACTTCAGAGGGCAACGGCCTGTCTGCAGCGACGGCAGTTAGCTCAATCAGTGCATCCTTTTGCTTTGGAGTCAAGGGTGCTATAGGATTTGTTTTAGCTTCCCACAGAGACAGTCTATCGCGAATGACTCGCTGGTTCACAGGCCGATTGTGCGACGTGTCAGCCATCTTCGGCTGGTAATGGTAAAATGTTGATTCCAAGGGGAATGCTTAGAGAGCATAAGAAAAATTAAACATGCAACAGTAAGTATCAATACATCAACCCCTACGATAATTTTATGTTACATTTTAAAGAAAATATATTCATAATTCAAACAAGTATTAGTTTTTTTTTATTTTTTAGGAGCTCTTTTCGGAGGAAATGAATATTTTTAATTCACAACAAAAAGTCATGGCAGCGTACGTCTGCTATCGGTTTTGTTGCCGGCAAGTTCAACATGTTTCGAGGTTTGTTGTCTAATTCTCGAAATTTGATCATAAAAGTGACCAGGATTAGAATGTCCGTCTTTTCAACCTTAGACTGGTATGGTCGTACATAAATCTTAAATTGTGCTGTGGGTAGTCAAGAATGAATTGCATCAACCATGTCGTGAATTGCATTGAGTTCGAAAGTTGATCAATAAGTTCCTGACAAACTTTTACCCCCATTCTTTGGAGGAATGAACCTTGACAATGTTTCGATTTAAATCAAATTTATTTTATTTCGATATCAGGTCGTAGCACTAGATTCTGGTTTGTTCTTGGGATTGTGCCAAGCGAATGTTTCTTTGCGAAATGATATTGAATTGCTAGATTATGTAAGATAGAAAATGATCATGGTCTATTGCTAGTACTCTGTGTGTGTGTGTGTGTGTGTGGTGTGTGTGTGTGTGGTATACATGTGCCAGATTCTCTGTGTGTCACTGTGTGGGTGCATGTGTGTGTGTCACTGTGTTTAGTGTGTGTCACTGTGTCAGTGTGTGTCAATGTGTGTTTGTGTCACTGCATGTGTGTGTGTGTGTGTGTGTGCGTGCGTGCGTGCGTGCGTGCGTGCGTGCGTGTGCGTGCGTGCGCGCGTGTGTGCCTACCCCAAAAAGGGTTCAATGAATTAAAGTATGTGTGTGTCACTGTGTGCGCGTGTACACTCTTTTAAGTCTTGATCTTAGATTTGATTTAAATTATTTTATTTTGATGATAATGGAATAATCACTCATGTGACTATGTGGTTTTTTAAATCCATTCCCTGTGTGTATACATGTGTGTGTGTATGTGTGTGTGTGTGTGCATGTGTGCGTGCATGCATGTGTATACAATTTATGGGTTTCTCTTTTGGAGTGCAAGCATCACACTCAGTGGCCATCAGTTTTGATAAAGAACGGTTTGCTTGGGTGGAGGCGCTTTGTATATTTAACTAACTTAAGCATGGGTACATTGAACCTTAAACTTAAGAAAGGTGTTTTTTTACATCTTTGCTGAGACCAGCTTGTAGTTGTACGCTTTTCTGAGTGTTTAGATCCCATTTTGTCTGGAAAGTATTTCAGGGTGTTTTAAGTAAAGACACACATATATGTTAGTTGTTTCGTATGATCTCTTTTATATCACTGTCACTCAGCACTTATTGTTTTAAATTAATTATTTTAAATTTGTGTCAATCATTTTCATATGAAAGAAGACAGACATGTATACTGTATGATTTACACAAAAGGTCTTGAAAGTTCGTAGAAACTTAGAAAGTGAAAGAAAAAAAAAAGAAACTAACAGTTGACATACTTACCTTAATACTAATAATAGTTATCAATTGTTCATTTGATGACAGACTTTTAAAGATATTTTAAAAGTTTTTTTATTTAGTGACAGGACATGATGTATGGTTGGATTAGTAGTCACTAACTCAGTTTGAATGACTATATGGGTCATTCTCAGAAACATGTGAGGCATGATAGTGACCTACTTTATACATCTGCCATTTGGCTGAATTAAGTTTAAAATTGTGGTGAATACTGTTTACTGGTTGTGTTTAATTTAAAAAAATAAAATTTAAATGTTTTTATGACCATTTGTGTTTTTACTTTTAAATATTGTGAATTTATTTCACCAAATTGCTCATTCCAACATGGCGGATTTGTGACATTTTGGTGCATACTTTATTCAGATTGTTCTTCTGACTTGAAAGACTGCTAATTTGAAACACAACTTGTATTAAAGTAATGCCCATATGTTGTTTCAAGTTCCCTAGAAGAAAAATTGTACTTTCTTTGTCATGGACATTAAATAGAGGGCAGATTAAAAGCTTGTTGCGGTTGTGACGTTGGTTTCCCAAAGTAGGCCCAATTTTAACAATTTACTCACAAAGAACTTTATGTTATCATCAACACATTATAGCCACAAGGGATGAATTAAACTGTTAACAGTATAAAGAAAACATTGTTTTTGATCAGGTGGAGCTCCTATCCTCGTAAATTGCTTGAAACCCCAGATGACCAACATGGTTTCCCTTTTTTCATGTCACAACCAAACGATTAAATCTGTTGCAAATCCGGCACATTCTTTCACTGACCGAGATTTTCAGGTAGGTACTTCTCCTGACCTTAAATATCTCGGACACATAAATTTTTCCACACAAAGGAGTATCGCGATGCTAATAATTATGTTCCATCTTTGGTTTTCCCAGCTTTTTTCATGTCACAACCAGAACGCAGCATTTGATCAATAATAATATTGATTGATATATCACTTTTTATATAATCAATGTAGATATGTTAACAGAATGCATTGTTTCTAATTTAAGATGGTGTTTTTTTCCTTTTAGTTTAAATTGCTACACTGTGGTGATTTGTGGTTTTGAAGGGTGTGGTTTCCATGTCACAACCAATCGGTTTCCTATGTTACAAGCCGTAACAAAAAACATCTAACTCTAAAATGACAAATTAATAAATTAATGTTAATAGAAGCATTTGTTTTCTTGTTTAAGATGGTGGGTTTTTTATCAATTGTGTTGAAATAAATTGCTTCACTTCAGTTATTTGTGGGTTTTGAGGGGTGTGGTTTCCATGTCACAACCAACGGTTTCCATGTCACAACCAAACGGTTTCCATGTCACAACCAAACAGATCACTCTAAAATGACAAATCAATGTAAATAATCATAGTAATGCTAATAGACTGTATTGTTCCCAATTCAAGTAGTGTTTTTTGGATTTATTTTGTGTTTTCATTTCTACAATTTCAGGTTTGTGCTTTTGAAGGGTGTGGTTTCCATGTCACAACCAAACGGTTTCCATGTCACAACCGAAACATATTACTTCTATAAGGCATTAATATTAAACAGCTTCCATTCTATATGTAAAGAAAACTGTTCTGTTTATGGATATCATTCTGCGGTTTAAGTTCAGTATAATCTGGGGGATGCTTGCTGTGGTCATTTTGTAAACAACAAACTTTAAATCTGGGTATACAAATTTCTTAGGGTTTTCATTACAAAAAAGCAATAAAATATGCTTTGTTGATGATTGTTATACTTCCAATTGATAGGTTGTTTTATAGATAAAAACAAAAGCATTTGTAAGTGTTTTTTGTTTGATTTTTGTGTAAAAAGAGTTTTAATGCTACTTTTGGTTATCCATGTCACAACCGCAACACAGCTAAAAATAGAACCTTTATGCCTCAATTACAAAAAAAACAATTAATGATTCATAATTTTTTCAACAGATTGCACTTTGCAACAGATTACCTCAAATCTGACAAGAAGGCAAAAACTTCCAAGGAACATTCATTTTCAAGGTCTATGTCACAAAAGCTCAATATGTTTTGAGAATAACCCAATATATGTATAGCTAGTCATTAAGTTGATTAACAGTGTACTGTAACTGAATTGTTTCAGGTCATTCAACCTCGTCACAGTCGTAATTCACAAAGTTTTAGTCACAGTGGGTTGTTGAGTCGGGCTGGAACACCGGTGGCATCACCATTGCTGAAGTTTTGCCAGACTGCCAGATTCCACCATAGCCTGGGCGGGCACAAGAGGTGTCCCAATGCCTTCACACAGTCCAGAACAACGCTGTGGAGGACCTTTCGCTCACAGCGAGACCAGCCAGTCATCAAAAGTAGCCCCAGGGACAGCCGCCCAGGATTATTTCGCCCTGTTGTCTTCACACTCTTTGTATGTGTGATCTCTTTTTTTTTTATGAACTGCTTTGGTTTAAGTTAAGTCTAGGCATTTATCATTCACAAACACATAGATATGAGTGAGAACATCATCAATATCACAGAGAGAGAGAGAGAGAGAGAGAGAGAGAGAGAGAGAGAGCGAGAGAGAGAGAGAGAGAGAGAGAGAGAGAGAGAGAGGGAGAGAGAGAGAGAGAATATATATATATAATGCTGTATGTGTCTTAAATAATTTGTAACATGCATAATTTTGTATTTTATCTACAACTCCTTTCGAGTTGTGTGCCATACATGTGTATTTGTTTGGGGCCGTTTAAAATGCTGGTTATCCCACCATTTACACTGGACAGGGTTTTGGTCTAGAGATCCAGAGATTAGCCTTCATCATTGGTTTTTTGTTTTATGCAGGTATGTGGCTCCACTTTCACTGGCTGCATGATATGGCAGTACGAGACCCTGAGGCAGCGGGCTCAGGACATGATGAAAGGGCTCGACCGCCAGTTCAGCCGCGCTTTCGAACCCACCCACCACAAGGAAATAGGGTTCAGAGCACACGTACACACTTTGTTTGTCTCCTTTGGTAGTACAAGTCTTTGAGTTTGAATCTCTCAAGTCTTTGTTGCAATAAGTTCCTTTATAATTTATAGCCTGATAACGATAGGGTTAGTGCGTTTATGTTATCAGCTTGTGAAAATGCAGGCAGTTTTGTGTTAATCAATCATTGTTAGGGACTCAAACTCTCTTGTTGCATGCTGGTTCTTTCATGTGCACAAAGTTGTTGCACTCTGCAAAACAGAATATTTAGGAGAAGGAGTAGAGAGGGGGGGGGGGGGAGGGGGGGCAAGTGAGATTTGTGTAAGGACTTCTCACAGTTGTTCTAAAACAAGGACATACTCGTGTGCAGGAAAAGTATCAGAGGATTCAGTCCTTTTTGTTGTGGTGATAGAGCTGTATTTTTATTATTATTACATTACTATACTATTATATTATTATTATTATATTATTATTATTATTATTATTATTATTATTATTATTATTATTATTTTATTATTATTTTTTGTTATTGTTGTTATTTTTTTTAAAATACTTTTTTAAAATCAACACTGGCAACAGTAACATAAAAGAAATGTTTGGGGAAGGGAGGATTGGGTATGGTTTTAAAAAAAAATGGGGGGTGGGTGGTGGTTATTATATATATATATATATAATTTTCTTATTTTAAATTTTTTTTAGTGTTTACTCTAAGAGGAAATAGTTAATAAGGTCTTTTTCACTTTTTAAGAAAAAATCAGCCAAAGCAAAATTGATATGAATTTTCTCTGATGATGTATTGACTCTTCAGTCAAATCATTCTGCATCTCATGGACATTGAAGATGATTCATATCTTTATGTCTACCGAGTGTTTCCTCACTGTGACATAGAATATGAGGAGACTATAAACTGAGGTCCCATGTGTGAATGCACGCTGAACATCTTGCTTACACGTCAAAACTTGTTTTGCTTTTCAGAAGAGTAGGCCATTGTGTACTGGTGGGAACTGACGACAAATTTACAAAACTGCATACACACGGGGACTGGATGTAAAATATCCAAAGAGTGCTTATTCCAATTTCCCTTAATGAACGTTTCATGAGGATTACATTTTCTTCATTACCAAACAACACTTAGGGTTCGGTTGTGGTTTTTTTTTTCATTGCTAGTTAAAACAACTCACACATGCACATGCACATAATGGATGCATATGTTCATGTGCAATTTTTGTTTTATTTTATTTTATATCACTTTATGTCACAGCAGAATTCTCTGCATGAAATTCAGGCAGCTCTCCCTGGGGAGAGTGCGTCGCCACAAGTGCAGTGCCTACCCATTATTTTTTTTTTATACACAGCCCAGAGCCGCCCTGGGGACTCCAACTCCCGATTTTTACTCAGGAATGGTGTCTAAACATGACACCTGTGTGCATGCTGGTTTAAAAATTTTGTCATCCGCTTCTACCGGCACACAATGGCCTGCTCTTCGGAAAGTCGGAACGGGGTTTTAACATGTGCGCAAGATGTTCAGTGTGCGTTCGCGCAGGGGCCTCAGTTTATAGTCTCATCCAAAAGTCCTTGTTATTGTCTCATTGCTTCTTCTTGGTTTTTTTTTTGTTAGATCTATATTCCTGTGATTGTCCCTTTTGGTCCTAATATGAGTGTTTGATGTTTCAGATGAATGCCATGTGGAACCACTTATCTGAGGGCAGAAAATGGTGTTGGGAATAATCGGCTTCAATTTCTTGGTGTTCTTTGCCTGGAAGTCCCCCGCCCTGCAGCCCTTTCTTCTACGCTACTTTTCCAGTATGCCAGGTGAGTTTGAAGCATTGTGTGTGGTGACTGTTTCATCAAATGTTTGTCACATTTTGGGTACAAGTTCATTGTTACGCTATACTCATCCCTTTGGGTTGTTGAGAGAAAAAGAAAGTGGGAGAGAGAGAGAGAGAGGAGAGGAGAGAGAGAGAGAGACAGAGAGAAGAGAGAAGAGGAGAGAGAGAGAGAGAGAGAGAGAGGGGTGTGGTGTGTGTGTGGTGTGTGTGTGTGTGTTGTGTGTGTGTGATATTTGTCTTGTTCATTCTCAAAAGCTCAAACAGCAATTTTTATTGTCTGTCATATGGCAGACATCTGCTGTTAGGTGCCTGACAAATTAGGCCCAGCACTTTCAATTTCAGCATGGTGGAGAATGTTATCTTTTAAGTCTTTCTGGGATAAAAAAAGGCAGGAGAATGGACCAAGAAGGCAGAAAATAGACAAGAAGGAGGCGACAGGAAGTAAAGAAACATGGCAGAGACAAAGAGAGGGATAGAAAAGAGGGAATTTTAGCACAGAATTTCCGTATGGTGGGAATGCTGTTTATACTGACAGACCCCCTGGCTTCTCCACTAGGGAGAGGGGTTGGAGAGTCACTTTTCTTTCCACAAAAAGTGAAAATTGTTGGCATGTTAACCACTGAACTAGTGCAACAGTTAAAAAAAAAACACAAAATGGGTAGGCGCTGCACTTGTGTTGACGTGCTCTCCCCAGGGGAGAACAGAGCCGAATTTCACGCAGAGAAATGTGCTGTGACATAAAGTGGTATAAAAAATTTTTTTAATAAAGTACAGCGTACAAATCCAACATCACTCAGTAAGGCCTAGTCAAGATGCGAAATTTAGCATGCTCTTTCCTTTTACCTCGTCCATGTGTGGTCAGCTCCTGCTATAAATAGCACCAGCTGGCCACAGCTGGGATGGGATAATTAGCAGCTGAGAGGAGCAGAAAGTGGGGCAACTGACAGCTGTGAAAGTACAGGTGTTGTGACTGCAGGCAAAGCATGAAGCGTGTCCTTGCACTGTGTGCAGGTAACCCGTCAGTGTCCATGGTGTGTGTGTGTGCAGGTAACCCGTCAGTGTCCATGCTGTGTGTGTGTGCAGGTAACCCGTCAGTGTCCATGGTGTGTGTGTGTGCAGGTAACCCGTCAGTGTCCATGCTGTGTGTGTGTGCAGGTAACCGTCAGTGTCATGGTGTGTGTGTGTGCAGGTAACCCGTCAGTGTCCATGCTGTGTGTGTGTGCAGGTAACCCGTCAGTGTCCATGCAGTGTGTGTGTGCAGTAACCCGTCAGTGTCCATGCTGTGTGTGTGTGCAGGTAACCCGTCAGTGTCCATGGTGCTGTCAGCCTTCAGCCACTTCAACCTGTGGCACATCGCCGCCAACATGTACGTGTTGTGGTCCTTCGCCAATGTCTCCATCACTCTCTTTGGCCGCGAGCAGTGGCTGGCCGTCTACCTCAGTGCAGGTGAGCTGGGTGGAGTAGTGTTGCCTGGGTTCTTGTTGTGTCTTTGTGGAGTGTTGCCTAGACTCTTGTCTCTTGTCATTGTTGCACAGTTGTATTGAACTTAGTGGAATATTGCCCAGGTTCTTGTTTGTGCTAGTCGCTTGTCATTGTTGCATAGTTGCATTGAACTTTGTGGAATATTGCCTAGGTTCTTGCACACACACACCAACACACACACACACTCACACACAACACACACACACACACACACACACCACACACACACACACTGAGGATGACTTTTTACCCACTCATTGTTGTTGTTGCAGCCAGCTTGTCAGCGCTAGCTAGTCTTGCCAACAAAGTGCTGCGCCATAGCAGTCTGCCTGTGGCCCCCTCCCTGGGAGCGGTAAGTTGGGGGGTTTTTTGTGGTGTTTTTTTTTTTTTATTGGTTTTTTTTTTTAAAGTAAGTTGCTGGGCTTACTGTGTTTTGTTTGTGGAAAAATCAGGGCTCTGTATGTCAGTGTGTGAGTGAAGCCAGAAAAATCTTGCCAAATGGGATTTGAAATTGTCTTCTATGATGGGAGATGTTTGGGGGGGGGGGAGGGACAGGATAGCTCAGTTGTCAGGGCACTTGCTTTCCCCAGCTCAAGTTAAGCAGCATCAAGCGTGATTACCAAATGGATGGGTGACCGTTTGCAGGCTTTGGCTTCGGTACAGTCCCCCAGTTCACCCAGCTGTAAATGGATACCTGCCCTCTTTAGGGTCAGGGAAGGTAAAGCAGCGAGGGAGAGGAGATAGGCGTCGCCCTCAATATGCTGGCCCCTAGAGAAGCTGAGGTCTCTGAAATCTAGCTCCCCAGTGACCTCATAGGTTATGGGAACACCTTTACCTGTTTACTATGATACTGTCAGGTACAAGCATGATGATGCCTACAGAGTAACGCAGTACCACAGCTTGCTGTTGGGTCTGTAGTTGATCTCCTTCATGGAGGACTTCACCTGAGCAGAGAAGTTGTGACCCTCCACCAGGAAATGAGTCGCATTGCACCTGGTCTGCCTGACCGGTAGGAGTGGTTTTAGGCAGGTGGGGGTCAGGTTGTAGATTTTGAGATTTGGATTGATTGTAGAACTGTAAGCTTTTTTCTACCTTGCACTGAAGTATTAAGATATATATTGTTTTCTTTTTCTTTGAAAATGTGTTGTAAAAAGCCCAACCCCTCATCTTTACCCCCTGTTATGATGCAAAATTTGTCCATTTTTCATGCTGTCATTGCCTGGAACCTATCAGGGTAATTTGTAATAATTTTCCAACTGTCAATTAAAAAAAAAAATTGACTAGCTTTTTAGAGGAATGAGATTATCTTCTTTTAAAAAATAAAATTTTTTTTTAGCAGATCAGTATCATGTTAACAATCGAAAATCGACACACGTAAGAAGCCACTATCCTGTGCAGCGAAAGACAATTGGTAACCGTCCAAGATACTCAGAAAAGTAACGGACAAAGTTACCCTTGGATTAGGTGCAACACAGTATTTATTTATTTATTTATTTATTTATTTATTTATTCTTTTATATCGAGGATAATGGAATAAGCACTCATGTGCTTTTTTTACATCCAGTCCCTAAGTGTATGCAGTTTTGTACATCTTATCATCTGTTCCCACCGGCACTCAATGGCCTACTCTTTCGAAAATCAGAACAGGATTTAAGTGTGCGCAAGATGTCCTGCATGCGTTTGCACACGAGGCCTCGGTTTATAGTCTCATCCAAAGGACTTTAGGGGAGAGTAGAGTCAGCACTGATGTTAACTATGGTATGATGCATTACTATGGTAGGGAACACTAACCAAACAGTACAAAGTGTGACTGACTTATTTGATGGCTACTGTTTGGTGATATATTCCTTCCTGCATATTGTGGTGGTTGGTTTTCAGTCTGGCGCCATCATGTGTTTGCTGGGGCGGTGTGTGTGACTCACCCTGACGCCCGCCTGAGCATCGCCTTTGTGGGGGAGCTGTTCCCCCACTCCTTCTCCGCCAGCAGTGTGAGTGTGGCACCTCCCCTGTAGGAATGCTAGTAGGGGGCCTGTCAGGACAAAGAACATCCCCTCTCCTTCCCTACCAGCAGTGGGAGTGTAGACAGTGTGTGCATTTTCCCTGTGGGCATGCTAGGAGACCTGTCAGTATCAGTAGATTCCCCACTCCTCCGCCAGCATTGTGAGTGTAGCCTTTCCCTGGGGGCATGTTAGGGGGGGGGGGGGGGGTTGTCAGGATAGATAGCATCCTCACTCCTTCTTTGGCAGCAGTGTGAGTATAGCAAGTGTGTGCCTTTCCACTGGGGGGGGGGGGGGGGGGTGGGATCAGTATCAATAGTATACCCACTCCTTCTCTCCCAGCAATGTGAGTGTAGCATTTCCCCTGGGGGCATGTTGGGGGGGGGGGGGGGCCTGTCAGTATCAATAGATTCCCCACCACCTTCTGGAAATTTTTCGCGAGGAATTCCCTCTTTTCTATTCCTCTCTTGTTTTTTTCAAACTATTTTTAACCCTAGTAGCGCTGTTCCCGGATTACTCCGGAATGACGTGGTGCAGCATTTCTGGCGGCTCCCGGAATATTCCGGGATGACGTCGGTGATCGTAATTGAAGGCTTTCTTTCGCTTTCAAAGGTCATCCAATGAACGTGAAGGCCATTGTAGGGCCGCAGAAATGGGTGAAGGTCGTCCGCAGTCGCAAGCAACGAGGATTCTGATTGGTTTAGAGGTGTATTTTTTTTTTTTTTTGGACGAACGTCGATCGCCTGAAAACAAAATGGCGGCAAAGTGTTTGCGCTCGTATCACTCGAAGTATTTTTCGAGTTTTTTGACGATATTGACGGCGATGAGGAGTTTTAGAGGCTGGATTTGGTTGAATTAAATGATAATAGAGACAATAAGGTAAAGATTGTGAAATATTTTTGAAAAACTTCGGAAAAATTGATCGCGATCGGACTGAATCGAGCGGTGCCAAGTTTTGTCCAAAGCACTTCATAGCTACCGGGCGATTTCGATGTCATACATTGTTTTACTTTATTTTAACGCAACACGGCTTCGAAATAACTGTTTTTAAGTCATTTCTATATGCTGTCGAGTACTTTGCATCACACGAAATCAAGCGATTGTGGTATTTTCGTCATAAAACGCCGCCAGTTCGCACGAAATAAGTGTTCACCGCCATGACGATCGCGATCGCGTCGATCATTTCGCTGGACTTTTCCGAGTATTTGACGACCGATAAAGCCACGGAAGCTCTTTATTTTTTCAAAACTTATGTCAAGAGACAGTATTTATCGAATCATGACATTTTTGCACCGCAACAACATTGCATATCGTGTTAAAATCAATCTGGGTCACCGACATCGCAACAGTGATTGGTAGTGCACGCGCAGTTTTCAAACTTTATTTATTTTTTACATTATCATAAACACTACATGCTGCTATAAAATTTCACTCTTTTAAAAGCTTGTTATCTAAGCTTTCCAGTGATTTACAACTTTACACACTTAGTTTAGTTTTACATATCAATATCAAGAGTTGTTTGACCCCACCCTACTGCAAATCAACAATGGCTGCTGTTAATTCAGCCAGCAGCACCTAGTACTGCTGCCGTTATTTCAGCGCTACTAGGGTTTAAATTCATTTTTTGTTACATAGTTATACCAAATACAAAATGTATAAACAGTTTTGTTGAAAGAGGGAGAGACGGGGAGAAAGAGAGAGAGTTATTCCTCTCTGCTTTGTTCCTTTTCTCCCTGTCACCTCCTTCTTGTCTATTTTCTGCCTTCTTGGTCCATTCTTCTGTCTTTTTCCCAGAAAGACATTAAAAAGATTTTCTCTCCCATGTCAAAGTCGTATGTGCTGGGCCTGACTTGTCAGGCACTTAACGACAGTGCAAGGCATTTTTGTTCATAGGACAGACAACAGTAGTTGGCTGACTGAGCGTTCAACGAAAGAATGAGGAAGAAAGGGCATGCATTTCTCATTGACTTTTGGAATTTTGGGGGGGGGGGGGGGGGGGGGGGGGAGAGCCTCTTATGTTGCAAATGTGGTGCTAGTGAGTCTGCACTTGGAGGCTCTTTGGGGTTCTGTCTAATAATTATATTGTCAGTAGTGCGTGATTTTCTTATTAAGACTTCTTCGTCTCCGAAAGAGAAATTCAATGTTGTAGTGGGGTTTGGGGTTGTTTTTTTTTACTTTGAAAGATAATTCTTTTTCATCAAAGAATAAGATGATTATCATGAGTTTTTCTGTTAAAAGCATATAGATTAAAAAATTGATATAATTCTGGCAAATATAGATTGATAGATTGGTAATCAATTGATCAATCTAGCGCAGAAATACTTTGTCTGTTTTGAGCTCTGAATTGTGGAGTATGGTTAGTTATAACATCCTTAAAGCTGAAGTGTGTCCCTGAAGCTGCAGTATTTGCCTAAAGTATATATATATATTATTATATTATATATATATATACTATATATTATTATATATATATATATATATATACTATATATATATATATATTATATATTATATATATACAGACACATACATATATCTGTCATTCTCAAAAATGATCATATGTAACATATTACCCTAACAAAGAAATTTTTTTTTTTTTTTAATCTGACCTTGAAATTGTGAAATAATACTCTATGGTGTTAAAAAAAAAAAGAATCCACAATCTATATTTGCTATGTGCCTAAAGCTGCAGTGTGTGCTGTGGTGTGGTGTACTATGTGCAGGCTCTGAAAGGCATCCTGCTGCTGGACACAGTGGGTCTGGTGATGGGCTGGAGACTGTTTGACCACGCCGCTCATTTAGGGGGCGTGCTCTTTGGAATGTGAGTAATCCTCTGGGCTCTGTCTGTCCCTCCCTGTGTATGCGTGGTGCCTTTGTGTGCATCCAACTCCGACGTAATACACTATAAATATACAGACACATATATAATTATATATATCACTCTCAGTAATGATCATATGTTACATATTATTCTAACAATGAAATTATTTGGATGAATTTTTATTTTTAATCTGACCTCTTGACATGGTGAAATAATACTCTATGGCATTAAAAAAACGTCAAAATCTGCTTTCAAAGCGAAAATTTCCATCATGTTAGGAAATTTCTCAAGAACTTGTGCATACGAGTTAATTCCTAAAAAAAATGCATGCGATTATTAAAGTTTGTCATAAAAGTGAAAATTGGCATAGATCTGGAAGTTCTTAAATAACTCCTAGAATGCTTGAGGGCCAGTTCCTCAAAACATGTATATGACCACAAGTTGCAGAGGTCCTCTGCATGTGTGTTAGGTGTTCATGTGTGTGTGTGTGCATGTGTGTGTGCGGTGTGTGTGTGTGTGTGTGTGTGGTGTGTGTAGAGTGTGTGAGTGTGTCTGTGTTTGAGTGTGTGTGTGTGTGGTGTAAGCTTATGTTGTTGTGACTATATTCACATCCCTTCAGAGATTTTTGAATTTAAGGGACTGAAGTGTGTGCGAGTGTGTGTGTGTGGTTGAGCGTGCGTGCATGTGTGTGTGTGTGTGCGTTTGTCTGCTACTAAATGCATTGATTTTTTTTTCAGATGGTATGTGAGCTATGGCCACAAGATGATCTGGGGAAAGAGGGAGAGAATACTGCGGTGGTGGCACGAGATCAGAGGCAACCCTACCAAGTGATCATCGCACCTCTGGAGCACTGAGTGCTCTGCACCTTTAGTGATATCCCTCCCCACAAACCAGTCATGTCTTCAGGTCTGTTCTGGTCTGGCACAGAAAGACAGACAGACAGACAAGAGTGACAGACAAGCAGAGAGAAACCTGGACATAGAGAGAGTGGGTTCATTTTCAAAGTAGAGCGAGTGAATTCAGCTTCATGTAGAGTGAGTGTGTTTGGTTCCAGAAAGTGTGTATACATGTACATTTTTGTGTATTTAATCATTGTATGATTTTTAAAAATGCAAGGAGATTAAAGTGCGTTTTGAGAGTGAATAGTTTGCAATAGTTTATCAAAAGGATGCCTGAATCTAAAAAATATTGGATATTTTTATGTTGTTGTTGTACTTAGCAAGTGTCAACAATAGACTGAGGGAGGTATGCTTGCTTTGCTATTGTACTTGGCATAAATTCCAGAAGCATGATGGAATCTGCTATCTCGACATTATCGACTGAGGGAGGGATGCTGCTATACTTGGCATAAATTCAGAAGCATGTGCCTACATTAGACTGAGGGAGGGATGCTGCTATACTTAGCATATTCAGGTTGTGATCTCCCCTGAGTGTGATAAGCAGGAAATAAATTTGACATTAATTTTCACAAGGGCTTTTGTAGAAAGAAATGTCTGGTGGTAACAGTGATTCACATCCTTCTGAATTTATGCTAAGAATAGCAGCATCCCTCCCTCAGTCTGATGGTAACAGTAAATCGCTTATCTGCATGGATTCTTTGATTAGATCATGATAAACTATTTGGTTCTGCTTTCGTTATTTACTTTGGGTTTAAACAAAAATTCTAATAAATTGTTTTGTTATTATTATTGTTTTATTTTGCTTTCTTTTCTTTTTCTTTTTTTTAACAAAACCTTGCAATATATGTGCATTTTCATGGGATGAGGGTATCATTTTTTTGCTAAACTGTTAAAAATGAATATATCAAATATTGTTGTGTGTGTTGTGTGTGTGTGTGTGTGTGTGTGCATGTGAGAGAGAGAGAGAGAGAGAGAGGAGATGAGAGAGAGAGAGAGAGGAGAGAGAGAGAGAGCTTTGTTGAGTGGGTTTTTAGGGGAGATTAAAAACAAAATCTCCGGTTGCATGTTATTTAGCTCTCTGACTGGAAAGTATTTTGTTGATTGTTAAAAACATGAACACCATTATTCAGAGTGGTTTTTTATGATCTGTGATTTTTCAAAGATCAATGGGTTTTTTTTTCTGTGGATTGCAAATAGGATGTATAGATTAGGATATGAATGCATTCATGACATCAGACTCTTATGTTGAAGAATTACTGAAATCACTTTATGCACATTTTTGTATAACATAGATATACTGTCCTAACACTTATGGCAAAAAATCTTTTTTTTTAAATCCCTTATTAGCATAAAATAATCATACTGTACATTTTGTTGAAAAAATCATCAGAGTACAAATTCACAAATTTTTTGTTTGTTTAGGTTTGAAAAAAAAAAATTCTGTGTAAGTGGGAACAGATTTTCGTTTTTTGGTTATTCTGTTTTCCATAGAAGTTGTAAAAAGTGCATCATTTTTGACAGGAGGATGAAGTACTGTTGACAAGAGTGTGGCAGTCTGAAGTCAGAAAAAAACAGTATGAAGCTGTTCGAGTGGCACTAAGTTGGATTAAAAAAAACAACAACAGTTGTGACATTTCTTGTCTTACAGAAGAATCTGCCCTCTTTACAGGTAGATTTCAAACATACACATCCGTCATCAGTGGCATGCATCCATCCATAAAGAGAGATAGAGATCAATTTCTGAAATAAGTATTTTTGTTTTATTACAAGTAGCCTAGATCAATGGTAGGCTACTTGTAATAAAACAAAAATACTTATTTCAGAAATATAATACAAGGGTTTCGAAAAAGACAATGTCTGTCTTAATAGGTCAGTAAAAAGGGTGAAGGGCATTCATTTGAAAAGAATCTGATCTCTGTGTGTGAATTGAAAAAATAAAAATTTTGAGGATATTTTCTATATAGATTAAAAACTACAAACAAAAAGATCAGATAATTTGAAAAGTGTGCTATATGATAAAGTCACAAGTTGTTTTTGTAATGTTTGTTTGACATGTTAGGACGATTATAAACCATCAAATCAGTGCGAGTGGATGGACATGTGTCGTCAGAATACACTTTTGTTTTGTTTTTTTAAAGGGAGAGAGGCAGTTTCTTGATAAGGAGTGCTATGTAAACTGTTCATTTTGGTTGCTATTGATGATGTATGATTGTTACATGTATTGATAATAAATACATCCATCCCAGATGAATTTGCTGTTTGTGGTGTCTCTGTGGGTGCACCTTGGCTTCAATACAGTCTCCCCATTTTACCCAGCTGTAAATGGGTACCTGCCCTCTTTAGGGTCGGGGAAGGTAAATCAGCAAGGGAGAGGAGATGGGCGCCACCTTCAATATGCTGGCCCCTAGAGAAGCTGAGGTCTCCAATGCCTCACTCCCTATGACCACACAGGTTATGGGACACCTTTACCTTTTACCTGTAGTTTGTCTGTGTAAGGGCCCCCACAGGCTGAGTTGTTCTTGGGCTGCAAAGAAAAATCTCTAAAGACAGTGGCTTCTCTTAGGCCACTGTAATGATGATGGTTCCCATCTCTTTCTCTCTGCCTTACTTTTGTTATGAGGGAAGGTAGGTATTTGATACAGCTGTGGGACCATACTACAGTCAAAACTGTAGTGTTGACGTTCTATTAACATGGTGAGATCGCTCAATCATGCGTGATCTGATGTGTGATACTCCACCACAAGATGTGTCATAGTGCACCTCACCCTCTTTTCTGCTAGGGGCCATTTAACCCTCTTAGTCCCATACCAGGGATTTGTCGGGATTGAATAACTGCCCCCCTTAGGTCGTGGGATTTACACAACAGTAGATTTCCATCACACTGTGACCATCACTAATTGCTACCACATGTCAAAACTAGAGGCTAGAGGTAGGAACCTTGCTGACAGTCTGGAAGTAATTATAGCTGCTGGTATGTACTTAGGAGGAGGAAAAGGTGAGCAAGCATGTGTGCCTGACCTGATTTCATGATGGAATGCAAAATCTAGAGGCAGTTTGTGTTCAGAGAATCCGAATGCAAGAGGGTGAAAAGATAACAATTCTCTCTTTCAAGTTGAAGTCAGAGAAGAAAGTTTTCATTGCCTTCTGGACCATGGAGATCCAGACTTTATTTCACAAATCATTTTGTTTGAAACCTGAACATACTGTTCACTGTACATTACACTCAAGCAGTGTAAAACAAAATCTAAAATGCGTAAGTTCTACATCACATTGTGTTACCAAAATACATCCAAACAACATTCATCCAGTAACATGCATTCTTTCAGCCCCCCCCCCCCACACACACACACAAATACACACACTCACACAACCTAGTTCCTGCAAACTTTCATTTTGGGAAGGTGAAAAAAAGAAACGAGTTGTTCAGAAAAGCATCTTGATTCCACGCAGGGGATGGCTCTGCTTTCTTGCCTGTAAGTGTTGCTGGCTCTTGTGTCACTGACTTCACATATATAGATAGATCTACATGTATCTCTATTGACAGAAACAAGAGTTTTCACCCATGCTGCTCAAAAGCACCAAGTTCATGTCATCATCAGATTTCAGCTACAATCAGCAGAAAAATTCAGTCACAAAAATATGCTGTCTTCAATTCAATGTCTGTTCACTATCAGTGACATGAGATGAAAAAATAAGTCTAAAGAAAGTGGATGAAGCTCGACTGTGTGGTCCCACTGAGCCCACAGCACACTCACTCTGGGTAGGAGCTGGCTGGAGTCCGAAAAATCCCTATGATGCTTATGCGATACAAACCCGCGACCTTCCAATCCAAAATCCAAGACACTAACCACTGCGCCATGGTGGCTGGTCTTGTTGAAGATTCTGATCACTGCTGCATGCCACCAAATAGTTATGAATGCACGCACACCAGCTGACATCCTATTTATTTATTATTTATTGTTTTAAACTGAGGATAACAGAACAAGCACTCATGCAATTTCGTA
>CM060335.1:47391232-47396232 GCA_030674155.1 Stramonita haemastoma
CCACAGCAGAGACAGAGCAGACAGCTCCTCTTCCAAGTCATCTCCACTGTCTTTTTTCAGGCATCAAAGGCCTTGTGGGTTTTTTTAAAACATGAAACCTCGTGTTTTACAGAATTAGAATTCAGTCTTACAGACAATCAGGATTTCAGAATCGATTGCTACACGGTCCAGCTCTGGCATGACAATTTACCAGTTCTATTTCCCTGTAGAGAGAGAGAGGTGTGATTCCTCCTGTCTTGGGTTATTTTTGGTCTGTTTTTCTTTCTTTTCTTTCTATTTTTTTTTCCAAATTTTTCAGTCCTCAGTTTGTTCAGGATCAGTGGCATGGAAGGAGCAGTGATGAGAAAAATAAGTAACACATATATATGCACACACACACATATGCACAAACACACACACACCACAACACACATAAAAACACACACACACACACACACACACACACACACACACACACACACACAACACACACACAACACACACACACACCACACACACACACACACACCACACACACACAACACACACACACAACACACCACACCACACAACACACGCACACACAACAC
Organism: Stramonita haemastoma; assembly: GCA_030674155.1. NCBI lineage: Eukaryota > Metazoa > Mollusca > Gastropoda > Neogastropoda > Muricidae > Stramonita > Stramonita haemastoma. The sequence goes on from CM060335.1 coordinate 47,391,802, forward strand.
ACGCACTGTCACAACACACACACACTCACACACACACACACACACACACACCACACACACACACACACACACACACACACACACACAACACACACACATACACACTCACCTCTTCTTCTTCTTCCCCATCTTTGGGCCCCACAGCAAAGGTGGGGGTCAGGCCCGCCACAGTGGGCAGAAAGAAGGGGGCCGACTTGGGCAGCTTGGGGGGCTCTTTGGGCTTGTTGCGCATCTGGAACACACAGCGCACACATCCAGCACATCTCAGTTCAGGGCCCAGGGCCCAGTGCTACAATTAGCCCCTTCCTTTTACCATTAGTCCAAGTGCGGTCAGTTTTAAATCAGCCCCTCCCTTTTACCATTAGTCCAAGTATGATCAGTTTTAAATCAGCCCCTCCCGTTTACCATTAGTCCAAGTGTGGTCAGTTTTAAATCAGCCCCTTCCTCTTACCATTAGTCCAAGTTCTGTCAGTTTTAAATCAGCCCCTCCCTTTTACCATTAGTCCAGGTGCGGTCAGTTTTAAATCAGCCCCTCCCTTTTACCAAGTCCAAGTGAGGTCAGTTTTAAATCAGCCCTCCCTTTTACCATTAGTCCAAGTGCGGTCAGTTTTAAATGAGCCCCTTCCTTTTACCATTAGTCCAAGAGCGGTCAGTTTTAAATTGGCCCCTCCTTTTACCATTAGTCCAAGTGCGGTCAGTTTCTGCTGCTATAATTAGCACCAGCTGGGATGGGATGGATAGCAGCTGAGAGGAGCTGAAAGTGGGGGACACTGACAGGTGTGGTGATTAACACTGTCCTTATAGAGCACTCACGGCAGCAGATGGAGTATTGTATTGTACTGTACTGTATTGCATCATGTTGTGTTGTGTTGTATTGTATTGTGCTGTATTGTATTGTATTGTGCTGTATTGTAGTGTGTTGTATTAAATTATATTGTATTGTATTGTTTTGTATTGCATTGTATTGTATTGTACTGTACTGTACTGTACTGTATTGTACTGTACTGCACTGTACCGTATTGTACTGTACTGCACTGTACCATATTGTACTGTACTGTATTGTATTGTGTTGTTTTGCTTTGCACTGTATTTTGTATTGTAATGTATTGTATTGTATTGTATTGTATTACATCGTGTTGTATAGTATCGTATACCACTTTCCGTCACGGCAGATTTCCCAGCATGAAATTCGGGCTGCTCTCCCTGGGGAGAGCGTGTCGCCACAAGAGAAGCTGAGGTTTCTGATGCCTTGCTCCCCTACGACTGCCTAAGCTACGGGACACCTTTACCTTTCAGTAGTAGAAGAAGTAGTAGCAGCAGTTGCAAAAGCAGTAATAGTGGTGGTGGCGGTAGTAGTAGTAGCAGTAGTAGTAGTAGTAGTAGTAGTAGTAGTAGTAGTAGCCTTACTATCATTACTCTGGTTAAAAGTCAACATTTCTTAAAAAAAATCCATCCCACTAGACCCTCCTCCATCCCCAACCCACACACAACGCCCCCCCCCCCCCCCAACAACAAAATCACACAAAAACACACACATGCATGCATGCATGCACACACGCACGCGCGCACACACACACACACACACACACACACACACACACACACACACTGTGAAAAAGCACATGAATGCTTATTCCGTTATCCTCGATATAAAAGAATGAATAAATGAAATACACACACACACACACACAAACACATGCTCTCAAACACACACACCACACACCCACAACACACACAACACACACCACACACACACAACACACACCCACACCCACACCCACACACAGCATCAGCTGACTTGATGACCTCCAGGTGCAGCAGGTTCAGCCATCGTGATGTGGGCAGCATGGACAGCGTCACCAGCTCCTCACTGATCTGCTCTGGGGATTTGAACACCGAACTCTCGTATCCCTCATGCTTCATCTTCTGGCTGAGTCTCCGAGTCAACTGGAGAACGACAAAACAGCTACCTGCAGTCAAGTCTGAATGTACTTGAATAGAGGTACTGCCTCTGCACACGAAACAGCTACCTGCAGTAAGTCTGTAATGTTTTGTCATTACCGAATCAGAGGTACCTGCCCTCTGCACACGAATACAGCTATCTGCAGACAACCTGCCCTCTGCACACGAATACAGCTACCTGCAGTAAGGGTCTGTAATCTACAAGAATAGAGGTACCTGCCCTCTGCACACGAATACAGCTACCTGCAGTAAGTCTGTAATGTACACTAGAGGTACTTCCCTCAGCACACAATACAGTACTACCTGCATGTAGTCGGTGGTGCGGCATGGTGATAGCGGGCTGAATCTCAGCAGGGGCTGCAGGGGCACGAAGGAGTTAAGCGTCTGATTGCCCACAGGTACACGCCCAGGTCGTCCACGTGACAGGTGGCCAGGAAGTCCGCCTGTGGAGAAGCTCATGAGGTCACAGGCACTCACGCGAAGCATCGATCAGCCTGTGGACACATGCATACAGCTACCTACCTGCTAGGAGCGGTGGTGGCGGGCATGGGTGATGGTGAGGGCTGGAAGGTCGTCAGGCAGGGGCTGCAGGGGCACGAAGGAGTACAGCGTCTGATTGGCCCACAGTACACGCCCAGGTCGTCCACGTGACAGGTGGCCAGGAAGTCGCCTGTGGGAGACATGCTCATGAGGTCACAGGCGACTCCACCGCGAAGCAGTCGATCAGCCTGTGGACAGAGACCTCCAGCATTGTGATCCATTCTTCTTGCTCCTCAAACAACGCTCAGGCACCACACTAGTGTTGTCTGTTACATCAGCAAAAACAGGTTACGCTGCTGTTTAGTGCCTGACAAGTCAGGCCCCCAGGGCATCCTACTTCAGCGTTAACCCTCTTGCATTCTGATTCTCTGCACACACACTGTCCCCTAGATTTCGCATTCCATCACGAAATCAGGTCAGGCACACATGCTCACTCACCTTTTCCTCCTTCTAAGTACATACCAGCAGCTGTAATTACTTCTAGACTCTCAACAGGGGTTTTGGGGGGTTTTTTTTAGTAGGCGGTGCTTCAGCAGGTTTGTATCTCTAGCCTGAGAGAGCTTTGGCATGTGGTAGTAATTAGTGATGGTCACTAAGTGATGGAAATCTACTGTGTGTAAATCCTGGCAAATCCCGGTTTGGGACAAAGAGAGTTAAAGAGACAATTGTTATCTTTTCAGCATTTCTGGAGAAAGAAAGGCAGGAGAACTGGACCAAGAAGACAGAAAACAGAGAAGGTGGAGGTGACAGGAAGACAAAGATCCAGACAGAAACCAAGAGAATCTCAAATCCTTCCACTACATAGTAGTATGATATGATATGATATGATATGATATGATATGAGATGAGATGAGATGAGATGTGATGTGATGTGATGTGATGTGATGTGGTGTGGTGTGGTGTGTGTGTGTGTGTGTGTGTGTGTGTGTGTGTGTGTGTGTGTGTCTGTGCTGTGTGTGTGTCTGTGGTGTGTGTGGGGTGTGTGTGTGTGTGTGTGTGTGTGTGTGTGTGTGTGTGTGTGTGTGTGTGTGTGTGTGTCTGTGTGTCTGTGTGTGTGTGTGTCTGTGTGTGTGCCTGTGCATCTGTGTGTGTCTGTGTGTGTGTCTGTGTGTGCGTCTGTGTGTGTGTCCATCTGTGTCCTGTGTGTAAATCCAATCTTTTGCGAATGGTTGCACATGAGCGATTGTTATAAAAGCAAGCGCTTTGATATGTTCACTTCACAAGATTCAGTACTATACAAATAAATTCCATATTTTATCATTATCATTATTATAATTATCATTATCCTTCTCATGGTACTGACAGCAGGCAGTCATGGATGCCCATCCCCCACTCACCTTCCGTGAACCACGCTCCATGTGCGCACAGTGCAATCCATGGAGGAGGTGATCAGCCACCGACCATCCCCACTGAAACTCTGCACACAGGGACAGAAATGACAGTATGGGTTAGTTTATACTGCTGGTTTATTTGTTTTGTTTTTTTTACATAGTGTGTGTGTGTGTGAGAGTGTGTGTGTGTGTGGGGGGGGGAGGTAGTGTGTGTGTGGTAGTTGTGTGTGTGTGTGTGCGTGTGTGAGTAGATTTGTGTGTGTAGGTGTGTGTGTGTGTGTGTGTATGTAAGTATGTATATGTATGGGTGCATGCATTCATTATTTACCCCCATTTATAACATTCACTAGTTTTGCTATGTATGGAAGCATGCCTTCATTATTTCACCCCACTTGTAATATTCACTAGTTTTGCAGGGAGCAATCAGGGCTGCTCTTGTCTCACTAGGACCCCTATTTTCTGTAGAGTTTCATCCACTGATATGTCCAGGGTAAGTTTGAGCTGAACTCTTCAAAGAAAGAAGATTTATAGGAGTAACTTATTGGAACACACAACACACACGCACATGCGTACACACACACACACACACACACACACA
>CM060335.1:47398732-47421022 GCA_030674155.1 Stramonita haemastoma
ATTTTGAAATGGAACTTAGCTTTCTACTAAGTTTATGTACTGAAACCGTTTTCTCTGAAAATCAATAAACTGCATTTGTTTGCAGTGCTCCAGCTTTTCCATATCATATTTGTATTTCAGTTCATGCAAAAAAATACCAACTTTAGGTTTTGTTTTCCCAATCCGACATTTGTAAACATAAAACTTTGCTTACAGTATTATCAAGTCAAACACATCATCAGTTTTTGTAATTTAGCATCAGTGCCAAATAGTACTATTTCCACATTAAAGTCGAGTCTCTAACAATAATAGCAGTTGTGTTTTATAATCACATCAAGTTCTTTCCAGAAACTCTGTGCAAACTGACACTCCCATCAATAATGGTTTATAGTGTCTTTTTCCATGTCACAAAAATGGCAGTTGTCATTATTTGTCACTTTGATGCTTTGATGATGATGCGGTCAGCCCCTGCCCTAACAGCAGTGTGTTGCAGACAAAACACGCCCCCACCCCCTTACTCACCACTGCTGTGGACTGAAGCCACTGACAGACATACAGCTATACAATAACAAACACACTCACACACACATAAAGATCAGTAAGAAACTAAAAAAAACAACAACGCTAGATCTTGGTGATGCAGTCAACACAAAAGACACTCAGTCAAAAATGACACTCTTCCAGAACAAATGCAATACCTACACGACAACAGGAATGACTGTTGCTGCACCAGCAAACACCATAATTACAGACAAACTCCATGGAGAGACTCACCCACAGGATCTCCAAAGGACCCCCTGTGTCTCCCTGACTGCAGGTTGTAGACATCCAGGTGTCCGCTGCTGTAGCCCACAGCCACGTAGCTCCCACAGGGCGAGATGTCCACCGCCTGCCACAGTCACATCCGCTTGAAACAAGGCACACAGACACAGACACACACAGACACACAAACACACAACACAAACACACAAACACACAGACACACAATACACACAGCCACGTAGCTCCCACAGGGAGAGATGTCCACTGCCTGCCACAGTCACATTCTCTTGAAACAAGGCACACACACACACAGACACACAACACAAACACACAGACACACAACACAAACAAACACACACACACACACAACACAAACACACAGACACAAAAACACACAGACACACAACACACACACACAACACACACAGACACACAAACACACAGACACATAGCCCACAGCCAGGTAGCTCCCACAGGGCGAGATGTCCACTGCCTGTCACAGTCACACAGGTAGCCTCTTGAAACAAGGCACAGCATTCAACACACACACTTTTTCTTTTAAGGCTACAAGGGAAAAAAAACAACAACAATTTTTTTCAGATTTGGAATTTAAGAGTACAAATAGCCTCCCCCCCCCTCCTCCTGGCGAGATTTTAGGTTCTTGGCCTTTTTAAAAAGCTTTTTTTGTTTTCCTTTGAGCGATGGTTTTAGGGAAACCAGACTATCATACAATAGCTGTACACCCCTTCATTAATATATATACATATATAAAACAATTCTTTCTCTTGCCAAAGTCGGATGCACTGGACCGGACTTGTCAGATGCTTCAATGGCAGTGTGACGCATTTTTTGCTCATACGACAAGACAACAATATAACTGCTGTCTGAAAGTTCCACGAAGAAGAAGACGAAGCGGATTCTACCACAGAGGCAGCCACATTCAATCTTCGCTTTCAAGCGCTTTGATTTGTTTCTGTAAGATATAGCGCTATATAAATTTCCATGTAGTATTATTATTATCATTATTATTATCATCATCATCATCATTATTATCATTATTATTATCTTTTTATTATTATTGTTTTTATTATTAGTAGTATTAGTATTATTATCTTTTTATTATTAATGTTTTTATCATTATTATTATTATTATTATTATTATTATTATTATTATTATTATTATTATCATCATTATTACCATTATCATCATCATTATTATTACCATTATCATCATCATTGTTATTATTATTATCATTATTCTTTTTATTATTATTATCTTCAGGCTGTAAGAGGAGTGGCACGCCACATACCTGGGCAGTGGTGGTTCTGTGCTGGTTGCCGTGGTGGAATCGCTTCTGGTCCAGCTTGAACTGCCCCATGGACCCTCGCTGCGTGCTCCACGTGGTCACCATGCGCAGGCCGCGGTGACACGCCACCACACTGTCCCAGTCGCTCTGCCGGTTCGATTCTGACCCACACACATCATGGGAAAACTTGTATCATCATCAGCATTTTGTAGGGGATTTCCTTTTTTAATTTTATTTATTTATTCTTTTGTATCGAGGATAATGGAATAAGTACTCATGTGCTTTTTTTACATCCAGTCCCCGTGTGTGTATGCAGTTTTGTAAATCTTGTCATCTGTTCCCACCGGTACATGATGGCCTACTCTTACAAAAAAGCGGAACAGGATTTAACATGTGCGCAAAATGTTCCATGTGCGTTCACACATGGGGGCTTGGTTTATAGTCTCATCCAAAGGACTTTTGGGGAAAGTGGAGTCAGCACTGATGTTAACTCCAGGGGAAAAAATCCTCTTGAACAGGAATCAAAGCCGGGTCATCAAATTGCGAATGCAATGTTCAGACCACTAGACTATCCCTGTGTGTGTGTGTGTGGTGGTAGTAGTGAGATTCCTAGTTAAGTACAGTCACTGTTAGTGTGCATGGATTGTTACACTCTCCACATGGATCGGTGGTCTAGGTGGTCACGCGCCTTGCCTAGAAAGCAACAAGTCCGGTCCGTGTGCGGGTTCGTACCCCGATTTGGGACCTACAAACTTTTTTAATTATTATTACTTGTATGGTGGATCTGGTAGACTAGTCTTTTCAGTATGAGACGCAGTTAAATCCTGTCACTTGTTACCACAGTCCTACTCTTAAAGCGACATAAGTCCAAAATGACCACGCGGTCAACAAGGGGGTTGTCTCATGCAAAATTTTGGAGAAAAAAGCCAGCCTGATAAGGGAAAAAATACCTTCGATGCAGGAAAAAGCAAACAAAATTGCGATATGCATGCTGACCATAGCACCCTGTGTGTGCTGTCGTGTGGGGAGAGCAGTGAATTTCCCAGTAACGCAGTACATGTAGTGGTACATAAATTGCACCACCACATCAGTAATGACTGACTTTAGTGTTGAAATATCAGTTTAAAACAGAAAGGGTCAGGTGTTGCAAAAATACACTTACTAGGCAAGCGGGATGCTGACATTCATGCAATAAGCATAGATAGGCGAGTTACAACGTTCACGTAAAAATAAAAATTGGGGGCACGTTTCTTTTTACCGATAAACACACAGGCACGTAGGCACACGCACATGGATGGCTTAATGAAGAAAGTGAATATATTGTTTATTCAATGTACCATCTGGAAACATACACACACACACTACCCCCCCCTCCCCACACACACACACCACCCCCCCCCCCCCCCCCCCCCCCCCCACACACACTTACCCGCAGCAAAGACAGTGACTGGCGGCATCAAATGCCGGTCGTTTTTTCACCTTGGTGTTTTTGTTGTAGTAGGCTCTCCCCAGACACTTGTTGTGTTTGTCGTGGATGGTGGAGAACAGGTGAAACCGGCTATCCTGACCTGCACACAACACCAACATCACACCGTCATTTGGATGAGACTATAAACCAAGGCCCCTGTGCAAACGCACCAGAACATCTTGCACACACGTTAAAACCTCGTTCCGCCTTTCAGAAGTGCAGGCCATCATGTGCCGGTAGGAAGTGGATGACAAAATTTATTATTAAAACCAGCATGCACACAGGTGTTGTGTTTAGACACCATCCCTGGGGGGAAAAAAAAAAAAGGGTAGGCGCTGCACTTGTGGCAACGCGCTCTCCCGGGAGGGACAGCCCAATTTCACGCAGAGAAATCAGCTGTGACATAAAGTGGTATGAAACAAAATAAAATATATATATAAAATAAATAAAACATCTTGGGCACCCACGTTTAAACCTGTTCTGCTTTTTTTGGAAGAGTAGGCCATTGTGTGCCAGTGGGTGGGTACAGATGACAAATTGACAAAACTGCATACACACAGGGGCTTCTTTCATACTGACTCTGTCAGCAACAGAAACACACAGACATGCCTGATGATACACTTCTCCTAGGTAAGGTTTTTATGCCACCAGAAACCCACACCTGAACTTTGTGTTGGTAAGGCATGTGTGTATGTGTGTATGATGTATTGTGTTGTGTATATATGACATCAACCACTAACATCCAATTTGTTTATAGCCAAACTTCTCACCTGCACACAGGATACTGCGGCCATTGTCGCCATAGTGACGGAGGAAGTTGGGCGGTTCACTGTGACCTTCCCGCATCCGCAGCAAACGCACGCCCCCATCCGCTTGGTCAAAAATCCACACCTGCCCACAACAACCTGCAGTGCTCACTTTGAACGGAGGAACGATAATAATAATAATAATAATAATATAATAATAATAAAATAATAATAATAATGATAATAAGGTAAAAAGGTAAAGGTGTCCCATAACCTGTGTGGTCGTAGGGGAGCGAGAGTCAGAGGACCTCAGTTTCTCCAGGGGCCAGCATATTGAGAGCGGCGCCCATCTCCTCTCCCTTGCTGCTTTACCTTCCCTGACCCTAAAGAGGCAGGTACCCATTTACAGCTGGATGAACTGAACTGAAGCAAGGGAATAAAATCATGAAATCCTATATTTGAAAACAATCAAAGCGCTTGCACAACACACAATCAGCAACAATACAGTTTGACAATCGATGTACACACAAACACATAGCACGACAGCTAAACTTATGCACTTGCATGATGTTGAAATATATATATAGTATATGCGCTGAATCTTGTAGAGTACACAAGCAACCCTCAAACTTTCCAAGGAGACTACAAACCCAGGTCCTGTGTGTAAAACATACAGAACATCTTGCGCACACGTTAAAATCCATTCTGCCTTTTGGAAGAGTAGGCCATTGTGTGAACCACATGCACAAGGGAAATGATGTAAAAACTTTTTTTTTTTTAAAGCTCAAAGTGCTTATTCATTATCCTTGAAACTAAAGAATTTGGTCTGATTTTAAGATGTGGAATAAGATGTTAAAGATTAATTTTGATTGATGAAGAAAATTGAAAATCTCTTTCTGAGTCTCCTAAACTAATGTATTGTGCTGTGTTATAATTCTTTGTGTTGTATCATTTTGCACTGTATTGTACCACGTAACATTGTTTTGTATTACACTACGTTGCATCACATTATATAATGTTGTGTAAATTCTTGTGGTATGGTGTAGTGCGTGTGCACAGTGTAGTGTAGTGTGTAGCATAGCCAATGTGTTATGTGGTGCAGTAGGATAGCTATGCCATGCTGTGCTGTGCTGGCTGTGCTCACTGCGCTGTGTTGCAGCTGCCCTGCGTTTCTAGACCGCACTGTAACTACACATTCCACCATATTTAATTCCATGTGATCTTTGTAAATGTGCTGTACTGCACAAAAGAAAGTCCATCCAAGCACGCAAGTTTTTCCACGAACTTTTGGTCTCCCCCCCACGAAGACGACCAATTACCCAGCCACAACAACCCCCAGCCCCTACCTTCAAGGGAGTTGTCTCCGATGAGGTCACCATGATGGGTTCATTGGGCAGACACTGCAGGCCACTGACGGCCTTCCCATGAGCCTCCAGAGTCTGACTCTTCAGCGACTTGGTCTCCAGGTCCCAGAATGCCATGTGGCCCATGGCACTTCCTGTCACCATGGTCGGGGCTTTGTCTGTCGGCAGAAAGCAGAGAGTGAGGGGAAATCACAGTGATGGCCTTTTCTTTACGGTCAAACAGCAAATCTTCACCTACATCACGTCCCCCTACGTCACATTATTTTACATCCTTTTTGGCCCTACGTCACATTATTTTACATATTACATCCTTTTTGGCCCTACGTCACATTATTTTACATATTATGGCCTTTTTGGCCCTACGTCACATTATTTTACATATTATGGCCTTTTTGGCCCTATGTCACATTATTTTGCATATTATATTCCTTCATCAACATTTTACATACCATATCCTTTATCAAAAGCAGGTCAAACAGCAAATCTTCAGCTACATCACACCACCCTAGGTCACATTATTTTACATATTACATCCTTTTTGGCCCAGGCCAAATGTTAAAGAGCGTTCATCATTAAAGAGTGTGTGTATTTAATTAACGACCATTCATTATTAAAGATTATGAGTAGTTAAAGAGCCTTCATCGTTGAAGATTGTGTGTAGTTAAAGAGTATTCATCATTAAAGAGTGTGCCTAGTTAAACTTTAACTACGCACAATCTTTAATGATGAATACTCTAAGTATAAGTAGTTAAAGAGCATTCATTAATTAAGAGTGTGCCTAGTCAAAGAACCCTCATGGTTCCCTCCCTCCCTCCCTGACCTGTGCGGAAAGCGATGGCGGTGACTGGCCCCCATTCCTGTGTGAACTTCATCAGCGTGATGTCCACACTGAAGTTGTGAACCAGCACACGCCCATCAGCCAGTCCCACCGCCAACACGTCCTTCGCTGGAGCCTGCATTCCAACACACAATACAACATTTATACATATAATACACAATACAACATTTATATATATAATACACAATACAACATTTATATATATAATACACAATACAACATTTATACATATAACACACAACACAACATTTATATATAATACACACAATGCAACATTTATATCATACAGGTCAATACAACATTTATATATATATAACACACAATGCAACATTTATATATATAACACACATACAACATTTATATCATACAGGTCAATACAACATTTATATATATATAACACACAATGCAACATTTATATATATAATACACAATACAACATTTATATATATAATACACAATACAACATTTATATATATAACATATCATACACAATACAACATTTATAATATAATACACAATACAACATTTACATATATATAATATAGGACAATACAGTATAGCCTAGTGGTCAAAACGATGCGCTCGTAATTTTACGACCCGGGTTCCATTCCCGTTCGAGGAGATTTTTCCCCTGGAGTTAACATCAGTGCTGATTCCACTCTCCCCCTAAAGTCTTTTGGTTGAGACTATAAACCGAGGCCCTGTGTGCGAACGCACGCAGAAAATCTTGCGCACACGTTAAATCCTATTGCGCTTTTAGTAAGAGTAAGCCATTGTGTGCTGCCGGGAACAGATGACAAGATTGACAAAAGTGCATACACATGGGGACTGGATGTGAAATAGCACATGAGAGCTTATTCCATTATCCTTGATATAAAAGAATAAATAAATAAAATGAATACATAACTGATGATAAATCAGATCTGCAATACACAGATGCTTAAAACAGCATTTAAAAAAACATCTATGTAACAACATGATATCGTGATATGAAATGGTATGCTATGCCAGAAGATTGTACAAAATAAAAATAACCACATGTGTGTCAGGCATGGGATTTTGCTAACCAAAACAAGAGGAAATTTTCAACGAAAGCAAGAAAAAAAAGGAAAAACCTGACACCACTTGTGGCAATCACTAAAAATGCAAGTAGTTTGTTTTGACTGCCTCCATTCAAAATGATGCATTACACCATTTGTCAAATTTCTGGCCAAATGTGACCTTTATTTGATAACACAATTTTGTTTTTTATTCATTCATCATGTTTTCCCTATTACTCTAAATTCATACCCCCTCCCCTCTTCTGTCTGTCTGTCTCTGTGTCTGTCTGTCTCTGTGTCTGTCTCTGTGTCTGTCTGTCTCTGTGTCTGTCTATGTGTCTGTCTGTCTCTGTGTCTGTCTCTGTGTCTTTCTGTCTCTGAGTCAGTCTGTCTCTTTTAATTTTTGTGGTCACTTCTAACACCCAAGAGTTTTATTTTGTTTTGTTTTGTTTGTTTTTTTAACACCCAAGCGTTTTTGCATGGCACTTTGCTGACACGTACACCGGCCAGTGACCAAGACAAATGGCCTGGCCACAACACACCACACAAGGTGAACGTGTGAACACGGGCAGAGCATCTTGCGCACACGTTAAATCCTGTTCCGCTTTTCGTAAGTGTAGGCCATCGTGTGCTGGTGGGAAAAGATGACATTACTAAACTGCATACAAACGGGGACTGGATGTAAAAAAAAAAGCACTAGAGTGCTTATTCCATTATCCTCGATATAAGGGGAGAGCACATAGCTAATTATCCATATTCAACAACTGTAAGAACCCAAAATTAAAACCATAGAACAATGATAAAGAAAAGACAGAAATAACAGGCTTAAACACTAACTTTACAATTCATATGTCTGTGTGTCCGTCTGTGTATGTGTGTGCGTGCATGTGTGCGTGCCTGCCTGCCTGACTGCCTGCCTGTACATACATGCATACACGCGCTTTTACACGGCAATTTGCTGACACGTACACTGGCCAGTCACCGAGACAAATGGCCTGGCCACACCACACACTGTAGCTAGCTGACCAGTGACCAAGACAAATGGCCCGGCCACACCACTACACCACACCACACCACACCACACACTGTAGTCAGCTGACCAGTGACCAAGACACTGGCCACACACCATACCACACCATACCACACCACGACACACACTGTAGCTAGCTGACCAGTGACCAAGACCCTGGCCACACCACACCACACCACACCACACCACACCACAGAACACCACACCACACACCACACCACACCACACCACACCACACCACACCACACACAGTAGCTAGCCAGCCAGCTGCCTGACCTACCTGTGTGAGGACGGTGACCTGCTGGCCCCAGCCCCTGAAGGTGTGCACCAGTCTGCTGTCCAGTACGTTCCACAGCTGCAGCGGCCCCTGACTGCTGCCCAGCATCACCTTGTTCACGTACGAGTCAGGGTGCACTGCTGCAGACACTTCAAACTGCCCGGGGTCAAACTCCAACGTCAGATAGATGCCTGGAAGAAAAAACAAGAAGGAAGAAGATGAATGATGTAATAATAATAATAATACATGGAACTTGTATAGCGCAATATCTTGTAAGAACAAATCAAAGCGCTTGCATTCGACCTAGACATCACACAAGCAATCAATAGCAATCTATGTGTATAAAGTTTGGGAAAAAGTTTCAGGGATTGGTGTACAGACGGTCAGTGTTGATATGTGTTGGTTGTGTTGGTTGTGTGTGTGTGTGTGTGTGTGTGTGTGTGTGTGTGTGTGTGTGTGTGTGTGTGTGTGTGTGTGTGTGTGTGCGCGCGTGTGTGTTTGTGTATGTGGTGAGTACCATATTTTTTCAACTGTGACATGACACTTTTTCATCTACATGCACATATGAGCCAGATTATATGTGGAGGAGAAGATGGAGGGTAGAAAAAAGGGGGGGAGGGAGGGGAGGGTTCTGACTTTTGATCTTTCATGTATTATCTTGAAATCTTTTTGACGTGCACCTTGTCATAAACTGTGTTCAAGGTATTGTTAAAACTGAATCTTAAGTTAAGTAAAAGTTAGGCAGTGCGATTTATAACCAGGGAAGGTAAAGCAGCGAGGGAGAGGAGATGGGCGCCGCCCTCAATATGCTGGCCCCCTAGAGAAGCTGAGGTCTCTGATGCCTCGCTCCCTTACGGCCACACAGGTGACGGGACACCTATCCCTTTACCTGTCCACCCTCATTCTCACCTTCCGAGTGCACGTCCCACACCAGCAGGGTTCCCCCGCTGTCCACAGAGATGAGGTGACGGCCTAGAGGTACCATCACCCTGACGTTTTCCTTGTGGCCTTGGTAGGTGTGGATGGCCTGTCAACACACACACACAACATGCACATACAAATATGCACACACACCACACACACACACACACACACACACACACACACACACACACACACACACACACACACACACATGTAAACACACATACATGCACACACACACACACACACACAACACACACACACACATTACATATGCTTGAGCAGCCAATCCTATCTTGTTTATAGTCCAGCCGACCACAGAGGGCATGTCAGGGCTGACTGGTTTGAGCAGCCATACTTCTCTACTGGCTAAATAATAAAAAAAAAATCCAAGCACAAATTATATACTACTAGCCAAGAACAAAACATTTCACCTCAAAACCTGGAACCAAGCTCTGCAGATGTAACTGTCGCTAGTCGCCAAACCATTTAGTATGCACACTTACAATTACATGTCCAGTCAGGAGCATTCAGTTCAAAATACACATTGTTACACAGAAGTGTTTCTAAAAAAAACAAACCCAGTTCCCTGAGTAGTAGAGATTCCAAATTCTGGCTGGCATGTGTTATGTACCTAGTATAAGTAGTAATACATAGTGACTGACAGATGAATCTTTACCACAGCAGAGTTCTGCTCAGCTGTGAAAGCCATTTTTCACCCACATTATGAAACCCTGCACCGGTTCTAGTGGTCAGAACACTATGCTCATGATTTGGCACCCCGGGATTGAGTGCAGGTTCAAGCCACTGCAGGTTTCAGGGGATTTTTCCCCCATGGAGTTACACCAATACTGACATCACTTCCCCAAAAGTCCTTCAGATGAGATTATAAGCAGAGGTCCCTTGTGCACACACATGCTGAACATCTTGTGCACATGTTTACACCCATACTGCCTTTTCGAAGAGTTGGCCATTTGTGCTGGTAAGAACAATGACAAATAAAAATTAAAAAATGCATGCACACATGGTGATGGTGGTGGTGGTAGGGGGTGGGAGGCAAGGCAATTGGACATGATTGTATAGTATACTCTTCTCAGACAAACACAGAGTAATAAACAATAACAAGCAACAAAACCCTACTGCCAAAAAAAACCAATGATGACTACAGTCAACCACACTAGAACTGAATCAGCTGGTGATGAACGATGTAGCTGCTAACAAGACAGGAACAAGGAGAAGAGCAGGCCTGGATGAGCACTGACCTTTCTGCCTTTGTCAAAACACCGGATGGTGCTTCCGCAGGCAGTGAAAATATGACGCTGAGATGTAACCAGCACTGAGATAGGGCCTGGGTGAATGTCGCCTGAAAGTGAACAGACAACAAGGTGGTGTCCAGTCGCCTGGAATCGAGACAGTGTGTGTGTGTGTTGGGGGGGGGGGGGGGGGGTGTGTAGTGTGTGTGTGTGTTGTAGTGTGTGTGTGTGTGTGTGTGTGTGTGTGTGTGTGTGTGTGTGTGTGTGTGTGTGTGTGTGTGTGTATGTGTGTATGTGTGTGTGCATGCATGCATGCATGCAGGCACATAAGTACATACATGCATACTGCATGTGTGGTCATCATACACAAATTTTGGGCTTGGGCGCATCTAAACTGGCTTTTGTCTATCATAAACACCTCTTCAGCTTTAGTATATTATGCAAAAGCAACGAGTTTGGTTTTTTTTTTACATTGAGATCTAGCACACTTACATTCTTAAATTCATACTAATATTACTATAGTATTAACAACATTACATGAAAATCACATAAAGCAGATTTATTTAAATAATTTTTTAAGACATTTTACACAGTGTTAGCGTTATTAATTACATGGGGACAGAACTGTATCACTGTATACATGTACACTGTGTGCATGTAACAAATTTAAACAAAGACAGTTAATAGTTATTGTACTTACTGACACTGACGATTCCCAGCTTTGAGCTCTGGAAAAGAAATTTAACATTCACTTGAAAAATGATATTATAATAATATAACGATTATATCATTTACAATGAACAAGCTCATACTTCAAATACCCTCTCTCTCTCTATCACTCAGTGATACCCCACACACACACAACACCACACACACACACACACACACACACACAACACACACACACACACACAACACACACACACACACACACACACACACACACACACACACACACACACACACACACACACACACACTCATTCTTTTTTAAAGAAACATGACATAACACTGTCTTGTGACTTGATGCCTTTCTGTGGCAGTGAAAACCTGCTTGCTACTTCAGATAGTTTCTGACTTATAAACTATATTTATGTTATACATGTTACACTTAACAAGGTAATTCTGGTACCAAAGAACTTTTAAAGTTTTGGCTAAATTTTGAATAAATTACAGAATAAACTTCTTCAAACCATAGCAACAATCCCCATCAAATGAATCCATGTATGTATAAATAAGAATGAAAATAAAATTGATACTTACATTATAGACATGAAAAGCGCGACCAACACAGGTCACGACATAGTTTTCTTTGTGTTTTTTGTGTGGTACCTCATAGCCAAGGGCACGTCTGTGCTGACATACCCTAGGGCACGGTACCCTGTAAAAATCTTACTGGCCGACATTTTCCTCTTCTGAAAAACAAAACAAAACAAAACTTGTAAATCAATGAACATGACACATTTCTGATAACCATGTTACTGAATATCATATGTCGCATGACACAAAAAAATGTTAGCAAAACTAGAAATAAACAAAGAAAAACAGAAACAAAACCAAAAAATCCCCATCAGCTCTACATCAGCTCTAGTAAACTCCAGCATTATCATGATAAAACTGATGAATGCATAGATCTATAAAAATAATAAGAGTAAAAAAAAAAATACTGTGGTAATCTAAAAAAAACTTTCAAGAAACTTTTACCTAAATTGAGTTCCATAATCTCTTTATTTCTTGATTTGGTATGCTAACCAACTCAGGGGGGATGGATAGCCTAGTGGTCAGAACATTGCGCTGGCAATTTGACAACCCGGGTTGGAGTCCGGTCGAGGAAATTTTCTTCCTGGAGTTAACATCAGTGCTGACTCCACTCTCCCCAAAAGTCCTTCGGATGAGACTTTAAACCGAGGCCCCGTGTGCGAACGCACGCAGAACATCTTGCGCACACGTTAAATCCTGTTCCGCTTTTTGTACATGTGCCGGTGGGAACAGATGACAATATTTACAAAAACTGCATACACATGTACACGTGTATACATGCATCTTCTAAGAACTGTATATAATATGTTTAGATATTAGATGCTATCTACTGATTATTAGTATTATTGTAGATAGTCCTTAATAGGAATTCTCTAGGTCGACACTCCCATTCCGCCTAATTCGGTACTAGATATTTAGAGTCCTAGACTAATTCCTATCTCCTTTAGTAATCCTAAAGAAGATTAGGGCTCACCTACTTATTGAGGTGGGAGTGATAAAGGGGGGATAGGATGAGGATGGAAGAAAAATAGGGGAAAGAAATATAAAACTAAACTAGTAAAAGGAAGGAAGTTGGTAAGTGAAATCAATTAATTCCTCAACTCACTCAGTAGCCACACTAAATACACAGTGAATGTGACGAATAACAACATTCATTCAATGAAGCTCTCCAGAACGAGCAAGTTGGGTTTACACATTAGCCAAGGCCTCGTATAAAGCCTATATATTTCACTAGTAATAGCCTACGTCCACATAATCTAGTCCTAACCACCACGATCATGTCTGATGCAAAACAAAGACAATGGGCCTGACACATCACATCTCGTTTTTCGAAACCAGGTATAATATATAAATATAAACATATATATATATATATATATATTTATCATGATGTAGTCTAATGGGTATGAACAGGAGATCATGCTCTTCTCACACTGGCCAAAGGCAGCCTGTTTGCTATGTCGGCATGTGTAAACTGAAATTGTTTCAAAAAGAATAAAAGCTTGGTTGCCCCTAGAATCGAAATATTTCACATAAAGACTCATTATTACGTGGAATGGAGTGGTTGTAAAATTTTTCCAACACAATTTGTTATCTTAATGCTTTAGCTTTCCACTTACCTCGATTACTTCTCCGAATATTTGGTAAACCACGTACTCGCCATGTGCGTCTGTGATTTTGGTCTACCGGAAGTAACGACGAATTCGTCAGCTTACCAGAAACAAACAAAAAAAGGCGATCGTAGCCCTCTGCCAGTGTACTCCATTCCAAAGACTACACACCGGTGTTTAATTTTGACTACTTTATCTTAGCTGGGGGAGGGATAGCTCAGTGGTCAGAGCGCTCGCTTTCCCCCAGTCAAGTTAAAGCAAGGCGAGGCAAGGCAAACTCTTTTATTTCGAGGATATGAATAAGCATTCGTTTGCTTTTTTTTCTTGCTTTTTTTGCTTCTTTTTTTTACATCCAGTCCCCGCCCTTATCAGGGATAAGATCAAGATTTTATAAAAACCAAAATTGTTAAATTGAGCAGCGTTGAGCGTGGTTACCAGTTGGATGGGTGACCGTTTGCGCGCCTTGGCTTCAGTACACTCCCCCAGTTCACCCAGCTGTCAATGGGTACCTGCCCTCTTTAGGGCCAGGAAAGGTAAAGCAGCGAGGGAGAGGAGATGGGCGCCGCCCTCAATGTGCTGGCCCCTAGAGAAGCTGAGGTCTCTGATGCCTCGCTCCCCTACGACCACATAGGTTATGGGACACAAGCTTTACCTTTTTTACCTTTCACTTTTCCTTCTAATTTCAAACATCACTCTTGCATTCGCACTGCGCATACTAAGGCATCTGCAGAAATAAAAACCACTTTTTTTTTCAGAAAGACTAGCCTCTGACTACTTATGTGATTTGGGGCAAAGTTTGGTAGGTTTGAACTTTAAAAAAAAGTTCAGCAAACACTGTAGGCCTACCCCCGCACTCCTTTGTTGTCTGCTAGCTTCCTAACCCCAATATGCATGCAAGGGAAGGCAAGGCAAGGCAAATTCTTTTATTTCGAGGATGATGAATAAGCACTCGTACCCTATTTACATCCAGTCCCCGCCCTTATCAGGATAAGATCAAGAAAAAAAACAACATAAAAATCAACCTCCTGTAACTAAACAACAACAATAACAATGATCCAAATACCAAGAACAAGAAACCATAATTATCAAGTAGCAAACAGCAAACAAAAAAAGACAGAAATGCAATAAGGTAATATATTTTTTAATGCACTCATTCAAAAGCGAAGATACGAAATAGGAATCAAATGGTGATGATATATTTTTTTAAAGAGCGCTAATTATTAAAGAGCAAACAAGAGAATATATATAATGGTAAAGAATTGAGCGCATTAATCCAACACAATGCGCGGATCAATGCTGTAGGAACACAAGCAATCCTCATTTTCATGATCATTTCCAACTTTCTCGTGACTACCTAGTACTGCTCTATGTCCTCAATCCCCAAACAAGTGCACATGCAATTTTTTAATACTTAAAAAAATACTGGTAGCCTAAGTATGGAGGGTAAGCTGTTACCATGCAGCAACCCCCCCCCCGCCCCACCCCCCCCCCCCCCCCTCTCCACGCCACTGGAATGGCCATTGGAAAAGTAGTCGCCAATACGAATGGTTCCAGTTACCATCCAGGAGCAGCCAGAATGTTGCCATATACGACCCGAACCGCCCTGGACATCACTCCGATTTTTTTTTTCTCCAGGATGGTGTTAAACACGAAACATGTGTGCATGTTGGGTTTTTTTGGTATAAATTATTTTATATCATCCGCTCCTAACCGGCACACAATGGCCTACTCTTACGAAAAGCGTAACGGGTTTTTAACGTGTGCGCAAGATGTTCTGCATGCGTTCGCACACGGGGTCTCGGTTTATAGTCTCATCCGAATGACTTTGACATTCAGTTCGATTTTTTTCTCTCGTCAAGTTGGGAAGAAAGGGCGAGGCTGGGAATCGAACCCAGAACCTCACGGTTTACTTGTTGGCAGGCGAATGTCTTAACCATCCTGCCACCTTCCTTCCTACGAGTACGAGGTACAGATCGATAATCAATCACTGATCGATCAATAATCAGTCCATTGATGTATGAGTATTATCAAAATTAATGCGGTATGAGAGTACGCGGTACTGATCCTACTAATGAGTGATCGAGGCAGGATTGATTCAAGCGAACGGAGCGTGGATGATCGGCATCTATGGTCAAAGGGAAGTAATCGCGCTATTACACAGGGCGAATGGTAGACGTTGTTGTTCTCTCTTGTCGTGTGGGTGAGAGTGGGATAGCAGCCTGTGCTTTCAATCATTATCTCACTCTGATTCCTAGGTACCATGAGCGTCAAGCTTGGGAAGACACATCATCATCATCATCCATCATCATCATCATCATCATCATCATCATCATCATCATCATCATCATCATCATCAACAACAACAACAACAACAACAACAACAACAACAGCTACAGGTAACACACCTGCCTAGAAAGCGAAAAGTACGGGTCGAAGTGTGCGTGGTTCGAATCCCTTTTGGGCCCAAAACTTTCCCCCTATCCATTAGACCATGGAGGCGGTATGGGTGCTAGTCTTTCGGACGAAACGATAAATCGAGATCCCGTGTGTTACACAAAATTATTTAGCGCACGTAAAAGAATCTCTCCGTGGGGAGTGGAGGAAGCTGGTTGCAAAATCTTCAGTTATGCCCCATGGTCCACGAGACTACGGGACAGGTGAAGGTGAAAAGAACCTACGGCAACAAGGGGTTGTCCCTGGCAAAATTCTGTAGAAAAAAGCCACTCTGATAGGGAAACAAATACAGTTGCAGACAGGAAAAAGAAAAAAAAAATGGGTGGCGCTGCACTTGTGGCGACGCACTCTCCCCAGGTGGGAAGAGCAGCCCGATTTTAACGCAGAGAAATTTGCTGTGAGCTAAAGTGGCATACAACATCAACAACAACAAAGTTAACTCTGATACTGTTGCTTGATTGGAATTTTAGCAGCATAGAACGAAATTTGAGAAAGGGGGGGGGGGGGGGGGGGGGGGGGTTTGCAATTTCGAAGCCAAACCTATATCAACACTGGCATTTAATCTGAATCATCTCGATACCTAAACACAGAATACAGAAGAAAAGTGAAAGAAAGAAAGAAAGAAAGAAAGAAAGAAAGAAAGAAGCAGAAAGGTGAGAGGACGGAGAGAGAGGATGAGGCAGAAAATTTCTAAGACCTATTTAATAGAAGAAGAATGCAAAGAAGAAGAAGAAGAATGTCGAATTTCGAGGAAGAATAGTTTCGAAGAAAAATAATTTCGAAGAAGAAGAATTTCAAAGAATTTCGAAGAAGAAGAATTTCGAAGAAGAAGAATTTCAAAGAATTTCGAAGAAGAAGAATTTCGAAGAAGAAGAATTTCGAAGAAGAAGAATTTCGAAGAAGAAGAATTTCAAAGAATTTCGAAGAAGAAGAATTTCGAAGAAGAAGAATTTCAAAGAATTTCGAAGAAGAAGAATTTCGAAGAAGAAGAATTTCGAAGAAGAAGAAGAAGAATGAAAAGAAGAATGCAAAGAAGAAGAGGCAGAATGCAAGGAGGGAAGAAGAAGAAGAAGAAGAAGAAGAAGAAGAAGAGGAAGAAGAAGAAAAATAGAAACAAGGTAACACAAACTGTAAAAAGCTCAATGCGTCTAAAGGGAAACAGACTGTATAGATCTCCACAGCAAACGATGTGTTCAGACCAGTAGAAAAACCCATGACGAAAGAGCACAGGACACAGAGCCACGTGACTTTACATTAATCATAGACTGCGTGTACGAGTGTGTGGGCGACTATAGTCATTGAAACTTTATTTATTTATTTATTTATTTATTTATTTATTTATTTATTCTTTTATATCGAGGATAATGGAATAAGCACTCATGTGCTTTTTTACATCAAGTCCCCGTGTGTATGCAGTTTTGTAATTGTCATCTACTCCCACCGGCACACAATGGCCTACTCTTACGGAAGGCGGAACAGGATTTAACGTGTGCGCAAGATGTTCTGCATGCGTTCGCACACGGGGCCTCGGTTTATAGTCTCATCCGAAAGACTTTTGGGGAGAGTGGAGTCAGCACTGATGTTAACTCCAGGAGAAATATGCCATCGAACGGGAATCGAACCTGGGTGGTCAAATTGCGAATGCAATGTTCTGACCACTAGGCTATCCCGTCCCACGTTAAATACTTATTGCCACACAGTTGATTACTTTTCCCTTATTTTCAAGGTTATAAAGGGAAACTTGACACATGGAGGTGAACTGCTTTGTCTGTTTGTCAGTGTGCTTGGGTATGCCTGCCTGTCTGTTTGTCTATCTTTATCTCTCTCTCTCTCTCTCACACACACACACACACACACACACACACACACACACACCCCCCTTTGAAAAGGCTGAAGCTTTTGTAGACATGTTTTCTGAGACAAGTCGTTCAGAGGGGTTAGCTGAAAAAGACAGAATTTATAGAGCAAAGGAAGCATGCCTAGGAAAATATACAGATCCGAAAGAAGATAAAGACCATTATACAAATGCCCCCATTACTTTCCAAGAATTAAAGGATGCCATTTCTTCCCTTAGCTCCAAGAGATCTTCAGAGGGTATTGATGCTATTTCTAATGAAATGATAAAACACTTGCCTGAAAATTGTACTATATTTCTTCATAAATTTTTCCAAAAATGTTGGTCAGAAGGGACTATGCCATCATTATGGAAGCAATCTGTAGTTGTACCTATTCATAAACAAGGTAAACAAAGATCCGATTTAAGTAGTTATAGACCTATTTCACTGACCTCTCATGTAGGAAAGTTAATGGAAAGAATAATATTGAATAGACTTGTTCATTACTGTGAGAAAAAGAATATTATTCCTGTATGCCAAGCAGGTTTTAGGAAAAATAGATCAACAGTAGATCATCTTATTAAACTTACTACTCAAATAAAGCATCAATTTGCCAGACGAAAAAATGTACTTGCTACTTTCTTTGATATCAGGAAAGCATATGATCAAGTATGGCACTTACGATTACTGCATAAGCTTAAAATGATTGGTCTGTCTGGATGCATGTATAATTATTTTAAAACGTTTTTGAGTAATAGATCTATTCAAACAAAAATTGGACACACTTACTCAAGTCCAAGGTTTATAGATATGGGGATCCCGCAAGGATCAGTAGTGGCACCAATGCTTTTCAATATTTTAACATACGATCTTCCCAATGCAGTGTCCAGCAATATTGAACTGGTTCAGTACGCAGATGACTTATGCGTATGGATGAAAGTTACCATGAAAAGACACACTCAATTACGATCTCTTAACTACATTAAAAAGGCTTATCAACATGAGTTAAGTGATATACATACATTTATGAAAGAAAACGGATTAATGCTATCCCCTGAAAAATCACATATGATGCTTTTCAATACAGGCTACGATCCACAGGTACTACCTTCCTTTCAAATTGGAGATTCTGTATTAGAATACAGACAAACTGCAAAATTTTTAGGGGTATTTCTCACTTCAAAACTAACATGAAATAACCACATAGAGCATGTCCTGACTAAAGCCAGAAAAAGTCTAAATGTCCTAAAAATTGTTAGCAAACAACAATGGGGCCAAGATATTTCATCTCTTATTCATTTAGCAACAGCTCTTGTTCGTTCGAAGTTAACTTATGCACAGGAAATTTTTTTCTCTGCTCCTAAGTATTTATTGAGAAAAATGCAGAGTGTAGATAGCAAGTCTTTCAAATTGGCAATTGGCGTTCCTGTACATACATCAACTTTAAGAATGTATGCTGAAATAGGTATCTTACCTTTTGAAGAGCAAATTCACCTAGCTTCAGCAAAGTACATTTTAAGAGGTTCTACTATTCCGAATTCTAATTTAAAAGAACTTACGTTAAAATCTGATGTCAGTTTTCCCAAGAGAGCCAAATCCATACAATCACTGACAACAATCAGCTCATACACTTCTGACCTGTTCATATCTTCAGGAATGAACGTCAGAAGTGTAGCTCCTCGACCAGCTTTTTCTACCATTCCAAAGTGGGAACTAAACAGAGCTGAGTATGATATTGATTATACTAATATCAGAAAAGAAGAAAGCCCTGTTGTAGCTGCTATAGCTAGAGCTCATATTGACGAAAACTATAATGATTATCTTAAAGTTTTTACTGACGGTTCTGTAGTTGAAAGTGGGCAGGCTGGATCTGCTTTTGTAGTTCCAACATTGAAGATAGAAAAATCCTATCATATAGGCAAAAGTTATTCTATATTTACTGCAAAACTTATTGCTGTGTTAATGGCTTTAAATTTTTTATTAGATTTACCAATGAATATATATAAGGTGTTGTTTTGCATTGATTCTAAATCTGTTTTGCAAGCACTTAAAACTTTTAGCACAAAAGTAAGAGGAGAATTAATCATTGAAATTACTCATCTTGTACATTTTCTGTCTTTACGAGGTACTACCATTGCCTTTTGCTGGATTCCATCACATTGTGGAATTCATGGAAACGAATGGGCTGACAGCTCTGCAAAAGCTGCTGCAATGGACATTGATGCTGAAGATACAACACCTCTAAATCTTCCACTTAGTCTTCAGGAGGGCAACCATTTACTGGAAAAAGCTTGTTGGAACCATTTTTATGATTTACGATAGAATTCTTCAAGAGCAGAGTCGTTGAGATGTGACAGAGTGCGCCATTGTTATAACAGACTGTTAAGAAGCCTGGTATATAGATTTCGATTGGACGCTTTTAGAACTTAATTTTGTAAAGAAATAAGATGTATATGTGGCTGTGATTTATCACCTAGACATATAATTTTTCACTGTAAACTACTTCAACCTTATTTTCATAGTACTCTCATAGATAAGTTTTCATTAATGTCATATGAAAAAGTATTGGATGATAATGTGATTATGTTTGAAATAGTTAAACGTTTAGTTAAAAGCCCTGTTGGTGAATTTTTGTAAATTTTCTTGTTAGGAGTTTAATTTGTTCAGGAATTTACCCCCCCCCCCCTTCCCGTTTTTCTTCAAGAAATAGATTATATGGGTCTGAATTTGGGTTTAAGATTGATAAGGGATAGACACATGTAGGTGAGGTTATTCTATTCATTTTACTTTTAATTCTCTCAGTCACTCAACGGGATAAATACATACACACCCACCTTAGTTACCAAACCCAAACCTACATGCACAGTTGCACGCATTCACACACACACACACACACACACACACACACACACACACACACACACACACACACACACACACACACACACACACACACACACACAAATGATTTTGCACATGCACGCTCACACATACTTGCTCATATCCACATGCAGGCATGTGCACTGACATACATACTCGCACACTCGCACATACACACTCAAGCACACAAGTGACACAATTAATTTTATTCTACTTTTGTTTCTCGTCTAATATCACTGTGAGTGAAGAGACGTTAAATTGAAGAAAGCACACACACACACACACACCCCCTACACACACACACACACACACACACACACACACACACACACACACACACACACACACACACACACACACACACACACACACACACACACACACACACCACACAGTTGCAGAAAGTATTTGCCAGTCACCAGTAGGTCAGTTACTATAAATGAAATTGTATAAACTTATCATCTTTCATTACATTCTTTATCCTTTCATCTTTTCCCCACATCCCCTTTTCAGTGCATCCTTAGGCTAACGTGAATGTACCATTGTCTAAATCACCTTGTAGTGAACGGACATTAAACCAATGAGAAGAAGAAGAACACACACACACGCACGCACGCACGCACGCACACACGCACGCACGCACGCACGCACGCACGCACGCACGCACACACACACACACACACACACACACACACACACACACACACACACACACACACACACACACACACACACCAATGAGCTCTCATTTGATATGACATTTTAAATGTTCATTTTATCAACGGCCGTTTCTATTTGTTGTTGTTTTTCATGTTTTTTGTTGTCGTTGTTGTTGTTTTTATATCAGCTTCCTCATTGATTTTGATTTTGTTGAAGCCAGATTAAGATTGACAATAAAATTTTCTCTCTTTTAATTTTTTTTTTCTCTTCACAGATAATACTCTCTCCCTCCCTCCCCGTCTCTGTCTCTGTCTCTCTGTCTCTGTCTCTCTCTCTGTCTCTCTCTCTCTCATATCAAAGTAAGATTGTTTATGTTTAATTCAAATCATCAGCTATGATTATAAATGATAGTCCCTTCTTGGTGTCAGGGTCAGATGAAAAAAAAATATGCTGATAACTTACCTGTAACTCTCGGGAATAAAGATGATTAATCTCTCTCTCTCTCTCTCTCCTCTCTCTCTCTCTCTCTCTCTCTCTCTCTCTCTCTCTCTCTCTCTCTCTCTCTCTCTCTCTCTCTCTCTCTCTCTCTCTCCTCTCTCTCTC
>CM060335.1:47421122-47428622 GCA_030674155.1 Stramonita haemastoma
CCCCTATCCATTAGACCATGGAGACGGTATGGGTGCTAGTCTTTCGGACGAAACGATAAATCGAGATACCGTGTGTTACACAAAATTATTTTGCCCACGTAAAAGAATCTCTCCGTGGGGAGTGGAGGAAGCTGGTTGCAAAATCTTCAGTTATGCCCCATGGTCCACGAGACTACGGGACAGGTGAGGGTGAAAAAAAACCTACGGCAATAAGGGGGTTGTCCCTGGCAAAATTCTGTAGAAAAAAGCCACTCTGATAGGGAAACAAATACAGTTGCAGACAGGAAAAAGAAAAAAAAAAAGGGTGGCGCTGCACTTGTGGCGACGCACTCTCCCCAGGTGGGGAGAGCAGCCCGATTTTAACGCAGAGAAATTTGCTGTGAGCTAAAGTGGTATACAGCATCAACAACAACAAAGTTAACTCTGATACTGTTGCTTGATTGGAATTTTAGCAGCATAGAACGAAATTTGAGAAAGGGGGGGGGGGGGGGGGGGGGGGGGGGGGGGGGGGGGGGGGGGGGGGGGGGGGGGGGGGGGGTGTTTTGCAGGGGGGGGGGGGGGGGGGGGGGGGGGGGGGGGGGGGGGGGGGGGGGGGGGGGGGGGGGGGGGGGGGGGGGGGGGGGGGGGGTGGGGGTGTTTTCAATTTCGAAGCCAAACCTATATCAACACTGGCATTTAATCTGAATCATCTCGATACCTAAACACGGAATACAGAAGAAAAGTGAAAGACAGAAAGTAAGAAAAGAAGCAGAAAGGTGAGAGGACAGAGGGAGAGGATGAGGCAGAAGAGAAGAAGAAGAAGAAGAATGCAAAGAAGAAGAAGAAGAATGTCGAATTTCGAGGAAGAATAGTATCGAAGAAGAAGAATTTCAAAGAATTTTGAAGAAGAAGAATTTCGAAGAAGAAGAATTTCGAAGAAGAAGAAGAATTTCGAAGAAGAAGAATTTCGAAGAAGAAGAAGAAGAAGAATATTAAAGAAGAAGAAGAAGAAGAAGAATGCAAAGAAGAAGAAGCAGAATGCAAAAAAGGGAAGAAGAAGAAGAAGAAGAAGAAGAGAAGAAGAAGAAGAAGAAGAAGAAAAATAGAAACAAGGTAACACAAACTGTAAAAAGCTCAATGCGTCTAAAGGGAAACAGACTGTATAGATCTCCACAGCAAACGATGTGTTCAGACCAGTAGAAAAACCCATGACGAAAGAGCACAGGACACAGAGCCACGTGACTTTACATTAATCATAGACTGCGTGTACGAGTATGTGGGCGACTATAGTCATTGAAACTTTATTTATTTATTTATTTATTTATTTATTTATTTATTTATTCTTTTATATCGAGGATAATGGAATAAGCACTCATGTGCTTTTTTACATCAAGTCCCCGTGTGTATGCAGTTTTGTAATTGTCATCTACTCCCACCGGCACACAATGGCCTACTCTTACGGAAGGCGGAACAGGATTTAACGTGTGCGCAAGATGTTCTGCATGCGTTCGCACACGGGGCCTCGGTTTATAGTCTCATCCGAAAGACTTTTGGGGAGAGTGGAGTCAGCACTGATGTTAACTCCAGGAGAAAAATGCCATCGAACGGGAATCGAACCTGGGTGGTCAAATTGCGAGTGCAATGTTCTGACCACTAGGCTATCCTGTCCCACGTTAAATACTTATTGCACACAGTTGATTACTTTTCCCTTATTTTCAAGGTTATAAAGGGAAACTTGACACATGGAGGTGAACTGCTTTGTCTGTCAGTGTGCTTGGGTATGCCTGCCTGCCTGTCTGTTTGTCTATCTTTATCTCTCTCTCTCTCTCTCTCACACACACACACACACACACACACACACACACACACACACACACACGCACGCACGCACGCACGCACGCACGCACGCACGCACGCACACACACACACACACACACACCAATGAGCTCTCATTTGATATGACATTTTAAATGTTCATTTTATCAACGGCCGTTTCTATTTGTTGTTGTTTTTCATGATTTTTGTTGTCGTTGTTGTTGTTTTTATATCAGCTTCCTCATTGATTTTGATTTTGTTGAAGCCAGATTAAGATTGACAATAAATTTTTCTCTCTTTTAATTTTTTTTTTCTCTTCACAGATAATACTCTCTCCCTCCCTCCCCGTCTCTGTCTCTGTCTCTCTGTCTCTGTCTCTCTGTCTCTGTCTCTCTCTCTCTCTCATATCAAAGTAAGATTGTTTATGTTTAATTCAAATCATCAGCTATGATTATAAATGATAGTCCCTTCTTGGTGTCAGGGTCAGATGAAAAAAAAGTATGCTGATAACTTACCTGTAACTCTCGGCGGGAATAAAGATGATTAATCTCTCTCTCTCTCTCTCTCTCTCTCTCTCTCTCTCTCTCTCTCTCTCTCTCTCTCTCTCTCTCTCTCTCTCTCTCTCTCTCTCTCTCTCTCTCTCTCTCTCTCTCTCTCTCTCTCTCTGTGTGTGTGTGTGTGTGTGTGTGTGTGTGTGTGTGTGTGTGTGTGTGTGTGTGTGTGTGTGTGTGTGTGTGTGTGTTCTATTCTGACAGAGAAGACGGAACATTATTAATCTTATCGATCTATACATTCAATGACTAATGGATTGTTGATTTTTGAATCGGTGATCAGTATCTGTCTGTAACATCTGTTAGGTATAATTATAAATGTAGGCCTATGGCAGGTCGATTGTGTCTAGTCTGGGCCAGCGTATCTATAACAGTCCAAAATGTTGTCCACATACATGCACGCACGCGCGCACGCACATACGCACGTGAGCGTTCTCTCTCTCTCTCTCTCTCTCTCTCTCTCTCTCTCTCTCTCTCTCTCTCTCTCTCTCTCTCTCTCTCTCTCTCTCTTCTCTCTCTCTCTCTCTCTCTCTCTCTCTCTCTCTCTCTTTTGTGTGTGTATTTTTCGGGGGGGGGGGTGGGGGGATTGGTTATTTAAGTTTTAGGGGTTTGGTGTAGGCGGAGGAGGGGAGGGAACGTGGTTTTTATGTAAAAAAAATTTTCTTACTGTTGCATTTAAATATCCCATAACCGCTCGACTTGTGTAAAGGCAATCACTTTCAGCTTATATAAATATCTATTGTCAACATACTGTCATAAGCAGCATTCTGACACACACCAATCCCGCAATGACCTGGCTGTACAAGGAGAGGCCTTTTATCAGTGTTGAAGTCAGTGTGTGTGCAATACTTGTGCTGTGCCTAGGACTCTGTGACACTCCCTGTTATCATATCATTGCCTGTTCACGTACATTCGATAAACATTTGTGCCATTTACAGACAGACAGACAGACAGGCAGGCAGGCAGACAGATAGACACACTCACACACACAGAGTACAGGCAGAGACATACACAGACAGACAGACACACACACACAGAGTACAGACAGACAGATACACACACACATTCTCTCTCTCTCTCTTCTCTCTCTCTCTCTCTCTCTCTCTCTCTCTCTCTCTCTCTCTCTCTCTCTCTCTCTCTCTCTCTCTCTCTCTCTCTCTCTCACACACACACACACACACACACACACTTACACACACACACACACACACACTTACACACACACACACACACACACACACACACACACACACACACACACACACACACACACACACACACACACACAGAGTGGAGTTAACATCAGAGCTGATTCCACTCTCCCCAAAAGTCCTTCGGTTGAGACTATAAACCCAGGCCCGTGTGAACGCATGCAGAACATCTAACGTACAAGTTAAATCCTGTTCCGCTTTTCGAAAGAGTAAGCCATTGTGTGCTGGTGGGAACAGATGACAGGATTTACAAAACTGCATAGCCTACACACAAGGACTTGATGTAAAAAAAGCACATGAGTGCTTATTCCATTATCCTAGGTATACAAGAATAAATTAAAAAAACAAAAAAAAACACCCACCTCTCTCTCTCTCTCTCTCTCTCTCTCTTCTCTCCTCTCTCTCTCTCTCTCTCTCTCTCTCTCTCTCTCTCTCTCTCTCTCTCTCTCTCTCCTTCCTTCCTTCCTCTTGCAGTGACGCAGATAGATCATCGTGTGAGAAAGGGGTAGTAGATAATCTATTCTTAGTAACAGTTTCATTGTCACATGATCAGAGGCGGCACGTGACTGCTGTGATCCAATTGGAGCTGCCTTGATATAGGCTAATACTGACAGCTGTGCCTAAGCTAGCTAGGCTATCGCAGGCTGTATAGAGCACACAATTCATAAAGTTCTATTCCTACTTACCGTCTACTGCACCAGCCATGGCACAGTATCCAGGTAAGTAGTACTGAGATGTGTGACAGATTTGGAATTTATATATACATAGGCTTTTTTGTTTTGTCCATGAGATACTGTGGAGCGGTTGTTGTTGTTGTTGTTGTTCTCTGTCTCTGTCTGTCTGTCTGTCTCTGTCTGTCTGTCTGTCTGTCTGTCTCTGTCTCTCTGTCTCTGTCTCTCTTATATTTAAATTACTACTTTTGTTTGTTTTTGTTTCAATTACTACTTACTTATTATCGGTTTTTCTGGGTTCACCTTGTTTTTGTTTTCTGTTATAATGATCATTTGATTGTTTATTATTAATTTGAGTTTCCTGTATTGTGCCTTTTTAAAAAACATTTTTTATTCTACTACTATCTTCTGTCCTTACATCTTGTCTTCTTTTTATCACTGTTTTGTTGTCTTGGTCTTGTTATAACTATGGATTATTATTATTGTTAGTTGGAGGTGTTTCTTAAACTGATATAATCCCTGGTTAGGGCGGGGACTGATTGTAAAAAAGCACAGGAGTGCTTATTCATTAGGCCTATCCTCGAAATAAAAGAATTTGATTTGATTTGATTTGATTTGATTTGATTTGATTTGATTTGATTTGATTCTCTCTCTCTCTCTCTCTCTCTCTCTCTCTCTCTCTCTCTCTCTCTCTCTCTCTCTCTCTCTCTCTCTCTCTCTCTCTCTCTCTCTTCGGATGAGACTTTAAACCGAGGCCCCGTGTGCGAACGCACGCAGAACATCTTACGCACACGTTAAATCCTGTTCTGCTTGTCGTAAGAGTAGGCCATCGTGTGCTGGTGGGAACAAATTACATTTACAAAACTGCATACACACGGGGACTGGATGTAAGAAAGCACAAGAGTGCTTATTTCATTATCCTCGATATAAAAGAATAAATCAAATCAAATCAAATCTCTCTCTCTCTTCTCCCCCTCTCTCTATTTGTATTCTAATCTACAGGTAAACACCCCACCATTTCACTGTCGATTTTTCCTTCACTGTCTAACTAGTCTTATAAACTATGATAAACAGACACTTTTTTTCGTTCTTCAAAAGCATTAGACTTGTACACTTTTATTACAAAAGAAAATTTCAGCAAGGAAAAAAAAAAGACCAAAGCAATCTTGCGATGACAGGCACAGGCGTACGCTATTATCATTATTTTTATTATCATTATGTTTGTGTGAGAAACAATGAGTTTCGGTTCAAGCACAGTTAGAAACTTGTACCGCACTTTTCACTGTCCATGTTAAGCTTCATTGTTTTGTCAATACTGTCACGTGGAAGAAAAAATGTCACGTGCCTATGAACACGTCATAAACAAACCTTGTCAAAAATGAAATCTAAAAAAAAAAAGAAAAAAAAAGTATAGACGGTGACATGGTAGTGTATCATGAAATGCAGAGTGGAGGAAGTGGCACATCCGTCCAGATAGTGAACAGAAAGAATTCTCGGTTGCTGGTTCGAATCCTGACGCATTAGGCGGATTTCCCCTCAACATCTTTGTGTCTGTCTGTCTCTGCCTACCTGCCTGTCTGTCTGTCTGTCTATCTTTCTGTCTGTCTGTCTGTCTGGTTGTTTGTCTCTCTGTGCCTCTCTGTCTCTGTCTGTATCTCTCTGTCTCTCTGTCTGTATCTCTCTGTCTCTCTGTCTCTGTTCTCTCCTCTCTCTCCCCTGAGGGCTGGGTATAAAAAAGTCTTGTACTTGTTCTAATACCCCCCCCCCCCCCCCCCCCAAACAAAAAAAAAAAGAATTTCGTTATCGTTTTTGTTATCTTTATTGTTATAGTCGATGAAAAAGATGATGGAAAAAACATGGACCAAGAGGTCAAGAGGAAGAAGACGAGAACGACAACGACAAAGATAAAGAAGAAGAAGAAGAAGAAGAAGAAGAAGAAGAAGAAGAAGAAGAAGAAGAAGAAGAAGAAGAAGACGACGAAGAAATAGAATGTGAAGAAGAATTGCGAAGAAGAATTGCAAAGAAGAATTGCGAAGAATTGCGAAGAAGAAGAAGAAGAAGAAGAAGAAGAAGAAGAAGAAGAAGAAGAAGAAGAAGAAGAATTGCGAAGAAGAATTGCAAAGAAGAATTACGAAGAATTGCGAAGAATTGCGAAGAATTGCGAAGAAGAAGAATTGCAAAGAAGAAGAATTGCGAAGAAGAAGAATTGCGAAGAAGAAGAATTGCAAAGAAGAAGAATTGCGAAGTAGAATGCGAAGAAGAAGAATGCGAAGAAGAGGAAGAATGCGAAGAAGAAGAATGCGAAGAAGAATGCGAAAAAGAAGAATGCGAAGAAGAAGAATACGAAGAAGAAGAATACGAAGAAGACGAAGAAGAAGAATACGAAGAATACGAAGAATACGAAGAAGAAGAAGAAGAAGAAGAAGAAGAAGAAGAAGAAGAAGAAGAAGAAGAAGTGGAAGAAGAAGAAGAAGAAGAAGAAGAATGCGAAGAAGAAGAAGAAGAAGAAGAAGAAGAAGAAGAAGAAGAAGAAGAAGAAGAAGAAGAAGAAGAAGAATGCGAAGAAGAAGAAGAATGCGAAGAAGAAGAAGAATGCGAAGAAGAAGAATGCAAAGAAGAAGAAGAAGAAGAAGAAGAAGAAGAAGAAGAAGAAGAAGAAGAAGAATGCGAAGAAGAAGAATGCGAAGAAGAAGAATGCAAAGAAGAATGCGAAGAAGAAGAATAAGAAGAATGCGAAGAAGAAGAATGCGAAGAAAAAGAATGCGAAAAAGAAGAATGCAAAGAAGAATGCGAAGAAGACGAAGAAGAATGCGAAGAAGAAGAATGCGAAGAGGAGGAATGCGAAGAATGCGAAGAAGAAGAAGAAGAAGAAGAAGAAGAAGAAGAAGAAGAAGAAGAAGAAGAAGAAGAAAAATGCTTAGAAGAAAGAGAAGAAGAAGAATGCCAAGAAGAATGCTAAGAAGAATGCTAAGAAGAATGAGAAGAAGAAGAAGAAGAAGAAGAAGAAGAAGAAGAAGAAGAAGAAGAAGAAAGAAAGAAAGAAAGAAAGAAAGAAAGAAAGAAAGAAAGAAAGAAAGAAAAGAAAAAAAGAAGACGAAAAAACTCGGGGCAAAGAAAGGTGTGGCTCACAAGCTTGTTTATTCATTCAGTTACAGGCTGCTAAAGCCACTGGCACAGTTTGATGCGCTTTGGTTGAATTAAAGTCCCGGCGGATCTATCCAGTTTATGGACTATGCCATCAACCAACCACCACCTTTATGAGAGTGAGGGTGC
>CM060335.1:47431122-47433622 GCA_030674155.1 Stramonita haemastoma
TGTGTGTCTGTGTGTGTCTGTGTCTGTCTGTGTCTGTCTGTCTGTGTGTGATAGCTTTATTTAAAGTTACCTTAGAATGTTGAAACCAATATGAAATTAGCTTTCTTGTCTATTTTGGAGATTATAATTGGCATCAATGTGCCTGTCAGTATTGTGGATTGCCCTTCATGGGATAAGCAAAGTGCTTTTGACAACTTGACTTGACTTAAGACCTTGGTGCATTGCTGACATCAATAACTGATAAAGGTTTTAGCCTTGAGGCGAGAGCATGGTGTATGTGAAGTGACGACAAGATAGGACAGAGACTGCTATCGTACAGAGACGTAGGTACTAGGTCATGCAATGAACCTTGATCTGAGCATATCAGCTTACTTGTGGGATAGTTAACTCCTCACTTGCCAGTACTTGTCGTGTTCACCAGATAAAGTCCACAACCTCAACCAGTTTTTGTTGTTGGGTTTATTTTTTGGTTTTTGTTTTCAGTGTTGATCTGAATGTCATTCGATAATGATAAACGCTGTCAACACGTCGATACCGTTTTGAGGTTCTGGCCTTGTGTCATTTCAGTTGTTGTTGTTGTTGTTGTTGTTGTTGTTGTTGTTGTTGTTCTTCTTCTTCTTCTTCTTCTTCTTCTTCTTCTTCTTCTTCTTCTTCTTCTTCTCTTCTTCTTCTTCTTCTTCTTCTTCTTCGTTGCTGTCATCGTCGTCATCGTTAAACGCTCAGCAGCCACTGTTTTCTGTCATATGAGCGAAGATGCGTTGTGCTGCCGTTAAGCGTCTGACGGGTCAGGCCCAGCGCATCCGACTTCCGTGTGGGAGAGAATTGTTAATTGCCTTTTAAGTCTTTCTGGATAAAAGACGAGAGAATGGACCAAGAAGACAGAAAATACACAAGAAGCAGGTGACAGGAAGAACAGGAACAAGGTAGACAAAAGAGAAGGATCGACAAGAGGGAATTTCTAACACAGGATTTTTATCGGGTTGGGGTGCTATTTTTGTTATATAATTTTTATAACTTTAAAAAAGATCTTTTTTATTTTTATTATTATTTTTTTAGGTGGGGATGTTATTTATATTGATACCCCCTCCCTCCCTCCCTCCCTGGTATCCCCACCAGGTTGTGTAAGGAGGAGGGGGGGGGGGGCAATGTAATTCGATAACAATGAATGATATCAACACTAGACATTGCTGGAGGTTCTGGCCTTGTGATTTTCTTTCCACCTTTGATTGGTCAAGGTTGTAGCTGTCTCTGTTACAGCGCTGTTTGGTGCCGTGAAGAAAGTGTGCCAGCCAGATCCCCGAGAACTGACTCCCCACATCACAGGGGGACGGGATAGCCTAGTGGTCAGAACATTGCGCTGGCAATTTGACGACCCGAGTTCGATTCCCGCAGGAGGGGATTTTTCCCCTAAAGTTAACATCAGTGCTGACTCCACTTTCCCCAAAAGTCTTTCGGATGAGACTGTAAACCGAGGCCCCTTGTGCGAACGCACGCAGAACATCTTGCGCACACGTTAAATCCTGTTCCGCTTTTCGTAAGAGTAGGCCATTGTGTGCCGGTGGGAAACAGACGACAATATTTACACAACTGCATACACATGGGGACTGTGTGAAAAAAAGCACATGAGTGCTTATCCCATTATCCTTGATATAAAAGAATAAAATAAATAAATACTAAAAAAAGAAACAGACAGCATTCTTATTGCCTTCTTCCATCAGGAACCCAGCAGAAGGTGTTTTAGTTTTTTGTGTACTTTCTTGTGGAGATTTTGTTTAGGTAAAAAGGCAAACGGTAAAGGTGTCCCATAACCTAGGCGATCGTAGGGGAGCGAGGTGTCAGAAACCTCAGCTTCTCTAGGGGCCAGCATATTGAGGGCGGCGCCCAACTCCTCTCCCTCACTGCTTTACCTTCCCTGACTCTAAAGAGGGCAGGTACCCATTTACAACTGGGTGAACTGGGGGAACTGTACTGAAGCTAAGGCGCACAAACGGTCACCCATCCAACTGGTAAGCACACTCGACGCTGCTTAACTTGACTAGGGGAAAGTGAGCGCTCTGACCACTGAGCTATCCCGCCCCTTTTTGTTTAGAGCTGTGAGAAATCAGGGGTCGGAGTAGCTCAGTGGTCAGAGCACTCGCTCTCACCAAGCTCAAGTTAAGCAGCGTTAAGTGTGGATGCCTAGTGAATCGGTGACCGCTCGTGCGTCTTGGCTTCAGTACAGTCCCCCAGTCCACCCAGGTGTAAATGGGTACCTGCCCTCTTCAGGGTCAGGGAAGGTAAAGCAGCAAGGGAGAGGAGATGGGTGCCGCCCTCAACATGCTGGCCCCTGGAGAAGCTGAGGTGTCTGATGCCTCGCTCCCCAGCCACCGCATAGGTTATGGGAACACCTTCACTTTTTAAAAAAATAAAAGAATCAGAAGATTCATTTTAAAACCCTCGGTGTGTGTGTGTGTGTGTGTGTGTGTGTGCGTGCGTGCGTGCGTGCGTGCGTACGTGCGTG
>CM060335.1:47451122-47473622 GCA_030674155.1 Stramonita haemastoma
TTATCATAGTTCACCTCCGGCTGCAAAACACACAAATCAGCACAGTCACTACAATCAGACATACATGGAGGTTCTAAATCAACAGATGATGGCAACTTGACTGATGTTTTTGTGTTGGTGTCCTGTGTGTGTGCTGTTGGTAGGTCTACTCCATGGGTATCTGCACATGCTGCATTCCCCTGTTCTACACCACTGTCAGGCAGACTCGAGGCACTGAAGACACAGTCACTTTTACACACAACACTTGCCTGCTTCTCTTTATGCTTTCTAGAGCGCTCCTGGTCACGTTGTTGAGAAAAGGATTTCTTCCTGTAAGTCTGTACTTGTGTGCTGCATTCACTGTTGGATCGCCATGTTGGTTGACACTGCTGTGTCCACTGGTTTCAGTCACAAGACAAAAACCACACTGTCCCCTTCTCCTGCCACTTTTCAGCTGGAGACTGCATTGTCAGTCAGCAGGGCGCCTAAGGTCTTCTCCACAGCTGCTGGAAGTCCAGTAACTGGCATTTTTAGAATGAATTACAAGTTTTACTGCTGCTCACAGAAAATGTACACCGGCTTCACTTCTCTCCAGAGCGAGAGAGAGAGATACCGAATACGAAATACGAAATTTTAATGTTTAAGGCCAACAGCCCGGTACATTTGGGATGAAAATAATACACAAATCAGTAATTGACAATCATGCATTATGAAGTGAGAAACAAAGTTCTTCAAACTGCAACAACTGATCATTACATAGACTCAATTTCTGAGAGAGAGCTCTCTACAAACACTGCTGTTTCACTATATTATAGTACTGAAAGAAATTTTATCCTTAAAACAAAGAAGTGCACAAAACAAAAGCAAAGCTGTCAAAAATAGAAAAAAACAACTAGATTGAACAAAACAACACCTGAAATATCTCATCCTTGTTGTTGAAGTTATAAAGTCCCAGCGGAAGCACTCTGATTTTGGGACTGTGAACAGAAGGTGAGAAGTTTAGAAGGTTGTCTCATTTCATCCTGGGGGGGGGGGGGGGGGTGCTAAAAATAGTACAGTTCTTGAAAAAGCAACAGGGGACATGCCTCTGCAAGCACTAGGCCCTAGAATACTGCACGATCTATCGATTTTACTGTTGTTGTGATTGCATTAACCTCCCAGCGGGGATTTCCGATTTAGGGATTTACTGTGCAATCCCCAGCTGTTCATTTATATCTATCTATCTATCTATCTATCTATTCTATCTATCTATCTATCTATCTATCTATCTATCTATCTATCTATCTGTCTTCTTCTCTCCCCCCCCCCCCTTAACCTGGATGGGGGAAATCCCGATTTCCCCTGCACATGTTGCAGGTTTGCTAACTCTGTGATATAAATATTGACCTACATATTATCCTGGGCTTGCCTGTTGGCTCATGCTTGGGCTTAGGCCCACTGCACTGACATTGGACTCAATGCACTGTTGTGAGAAAGATCCTGTATAATAATAAATATACAACTACTACTACTACTACTACTACTACTACTACTACTACTACTACTACTAACTAATATACTATTAATAATACTAACAATAATACTAAAATATTATAACACACAATAATAATAATGATGAAATTATGATAACAATAATAAGAATGATGATGATAATAATAATAATAGTAGTTGGAATTTATATAGCGCTATATCTTGCAAAAAGGAAACCAAAGCGCTTGCATTCGACACATACAACACACAAGCAACAAATAATAATCAATAGCCTTTAAATAATTGGAACGCACACACAACACACACACACACACACACACACACACACACACACACACACACACACACACACACATACACACACACACACGCGCGCGCGCGCGCGCGTGCGTATACACACATAAAGGTTATACACTTTGGCAGGGCGATGAGGATTTTAGGCAGGGAAAGATAAGAGATGAAAACAGGAGGCGAAATTCTTTTGAAATAAATGTGTCTTAAAGCTAGATTTAATAGTGTCATAGGTAGGCTTTTGCTGAAGGGAGATAGAGAGGTCATTCCAGATCGACGGACCAGAAATAGATTAAGAACGGCGGCCAACAGTAGATAGCGCTCATTGCTATGTGATCTTGATTAATCAAGGCAAATTGCCTGGTTAGCTTCCAGGCAAAGACAAAACTGGGCAGAAATTGGTCAGCTCACCGGCCGCCATGGCGCAGTGGTGAGCGCCTTGGATTTCGGACTGGAAGGTCGCGGGTTCGAATCCCTTGAGACTCTTAGGGATTTTTTGGACTTAAGCCGGCTCCTACCCAGAGTGAATGTGCTGTGGGCTCAGTGGGAAGACTGGGACCACACAGTCGAGCTTCATCAATTTTATGGAAGCGAATTTGAGAGTGTTGTTCAAATTACCTGACTAACACTGAAGGTGTATGTATCTCTCGGCTGGCTGACGCTGATATGTATAATGATAGTAAATGTAGAGTACAACCCAGTCTCAAAGCGGATGCATTTCCACAGCAGCATCCTACATTGCCAACGTCACTGGGAGGAGATGGGCTACAGAGAAGCAGAGCTAGAGAGAGGGCGAACCCTGTTGAAATTTGTTGCAGCCCCTACCCTCGATAGCGGCCATGGAGGGAGATTAAGGGTAGGTAATTCTTGGTGTCTATGCATCACAGCCAGTGACGATGACGTCACTCCATGTCAAAGGCAAAGCAGATGACACTGCAGATAAACGGACTCTGCATAGACCCTGTGTTTACCGTGAACAGAACAAACACAAGTGGAGGAAAACAAGTGCAGGTGACCATTAAAAAAACAACCCCAAAGTGAAAACCCTTTCAGCAATCCACGACTTTTGGGGGGCGAGATGAACGAGTGTTGGCAAACTGCCTCGGTTCCTGCTTCGTTACCCGGATGTTTGTGTACATCTACAACCACCATGACCCTTTACCATGGATTATTTTTGCCTGTCTGTTTTTTGATTGAGTCTGCCCATCCAGCTGGGGACGGGATTTACCTTTTTACCCTGCCCATCCAGCATCCCCAGTGACTTCACAACTGATGACATTCATGATTTCAGAGTTGTACACAGCCATACAAGTAGGCTATTGCAGTGACAGCATCACAAATTTTTAACCACCTAGCAGTAGAATATGTCAGCAGGCCTTGTGGATGACTAGATGGAAGGTAAGTAGAGACTGTTCTGTTTTGCTGCCGTTGGTGGCTTTGAAAGTCAGTTAAAGCTGCGTTTAATTTTCCAGGAGAATCGCTCATCACTGATTGATTACTTTCTGGGATATTTCGTGCATTAAGTAAAGAAAAAAATCCTCACGTCGTATGAATAACAAGGGAAGAGTAGTGCTGTGTTGGAGTGTAGCCCATTCATACAGTGGACCTAAAGCCTATACCAGCTAGCTACTGATGAGGAGAACACAGCAGTTAGCTGAGGTATCTGTGTTCGTGTTGCTCAATGAATTGGTGGTCATCTGCTGAGACACTGTTCAGTGCAATGGTTGAAACCAGTACACTATGGAAAAATGCATGGCTTGGGTGATTAATTTTTTTTTTTTTTACAGCTTTGATTAACTATGATATTCCTGTGATTTATGAATTCAGAAATGATACATGTGTGTGTGTTTGTGTGTGTGTGTGTGTGTGTGTGTGTGTGTGTGTGTGTGTGTGTGTGTGTGTGTGTGTGTGCTTGTGATTGTGTGAGTGTATGAGTGTGTGCGTTTGTGCCTGTGTTTATGTGTGTGTGTAGCGTGTGTGCGTACATGTGTGCACGCACGCGTGCATGCCTGTGCATGAATATAATCATAATTATTTGCCAAGCAAGTATTTGAGTTTGTTTGGCAAAGATCAGACATACTTATATGTACATCCTATTTTTTGGTGTTATCAGAATCCTTTCTTGTAACCCAATTGAATTTCTTTTTTCTTTTTCTCCAAAGAAAGTTCCTGTTCTAGTCATAATGCTATATCATCTATTTTCGCACTGGAAATTTCCGTTCTAGTCATCTGATCAGGCTAAGTTGATAATTTCCCTCTTCTAAAAATAGAAAGATATTGTAAAGTCCCCCAGTCTAAAAATAGTAAGCCACCTCTGCTTGAAAGGCTCTGGATCCTCAATACTAACGTAGATGCAAGTTCACATGCGTGCATAGGCTACACACACGTGCGCTTGCATGCGCGAGTGCTCATACACAAATGCTTAATATTGCTTCATTCATATGCATCATCTTGCGCACACGTTAAAACCCGTACTGCTTTACGGAAGAGTAGGCCATTCTGCGTCAGTAGGGAGGGATGACAAAATTGACAAAAACTGCATACACACGGGGAGTAGATGTGAAAAAGCGCATGGTTGCTTATTCCGTTATCCTTGAAATAGAAGAATGAAATGAATAAGTATCTATTTGTTCTTTAACACCAGCATTTAGTTATCATTTAGTGTGTGTGTGTGTGTGTGTGTGTGTGTGTGTGTGTGTGTGTGTGTGTGTGTGTGTGTTTATGTGTGTGTGTGAGTGTGTGTGTGTGTGTCTAGATGTTAAAAGCATGATTACTTTCATATCTTCTTTTTTCCCCCGAACAGGTTCATCAATTGTGTGATCTACAATGTCCCTAAAGAAGGCAGCAAGAAGAATGTGGGAGGTGTCCCACTCCATCCAACCAAAGGGGACAGCAGACGATGAGAGTGCTGATACTGAGCAATACTGTTTAGGATATTGTGCCCCAAACCTGTTGAGGTCAAGAGGCACGCGTTTTTCTGATATCTTCAGCGACAGATATTTTTGAATAGCAGATATTTTGGAACTATTCCAGCGACAGCGACTCTTCTGACTATTCCGCGCAAGAATCCAATCCTTGCAGCACCAAAGATGATGGTGTGTTCATTCATCACTCAGAGGAAGGACATGTTGCATTCATGATCCTGCAGAGACTGGTACAACGGCGTCCAGGCTTAAAGTTAAAGCTGTATGGGGATGTGCAGTCTTCAGGTTTATATGACTGTTTAGAACGAGTTTGTGACAATTCCGAGACAATCGTTGTTCTTTGGACACCTAAGTTTGAAGATGATAAACAATGCATGGACATCACTCGAAGCCTTAAAGCCCACAAAAGCTTCACAGATGTCTCTGACATCATTTTCATCACCTATGGATTCTGTGGAAGCAGAAAACCAACCAAGAAATGTATCACCTTGAATGATGCCATTCCTGTCAATTTCAGAGATGATGTTTATTTTTATACAAGCCTGGAGAATCGCCTCCTACGCCCTGTCAGCAGACGAGCAGAAAGAGCAGAAGAAACAGCTCTGAAGCGGTCAGATAGGCCATCCCCTATGGTCAGACCATGCCCAACCTTTGGTCATGTACATGGGACTAGAGAACATTTCACAGGTGTCAAGAGTAAAGAAGACATCATGTTTCCCTTCTTTTGATGCCAGACAGTATCACCGAAAGACAAGAATCGTTCATGGCAGGGGCAGGTCATTTTAACTTTGGTGAGATGACTGCTCTCTGTGATTCCATGGGTTTTTACAGAAATACTGAAGATGGCTCTCTGACACAAAGGGGCTTCATAAACCCAACAGCAGTGATCAGGATGGAAAGCCACAGCAATGAGAGTGAACCACAGGAAAGCTGTGGAAAATGCGTTCCTGACGTCAGGTTCTGGGAAACACCAGCCACTGACGACTCTCTTTGGAACAGAAGAAGCCAAAGAACACAACACAGCATGGTCACCTCTTGCCCTGCATCAAACAGATGGCGGAGCTGGAAAAGCAGCTGACACAGGATTCTGTGCTGTCCCTCCTCAGCCTGGAGAGGACAGTGGTCAGGACTACCAGAGCAGACAGGGAACCAGTCCCCCAGCTGAAGGAGAGCAGAAGGAAGTGCCGCAGTCTGCACAGGGGGACACAGAAGCAGCTCCAGATGCACCTCACTCAGTGCAGGATGGAGCCAGTCAGGAGATCTCCAGCACATCACTGGATGCGGCCCCTGTTTTCTCTGGCCTCCAGAGGGACGCTTCGAAATCACAGAAAGCATCTTCAGACTCTG
The DNA here is from genome assembly GCA_030674155.1 of Stramonita haemastoma. NCBI lineage: Eukaryota > Metazoa > Mollusca > Gastropoda > Neogastropoda > Muricidae > Stramonita > Stramonita haemastoma. The sequence goes on from CM060335.1 coordinate 47,457,155, forward strand.
AGAACGTCACTTTAGTTTACAATGTTAACTTGGACCCCTGGAAACAATCCCATCTTGAACTCCCTGGAATCAAACCATCTCTGAACTTCCTGAACCATCTCTGAAGACCCTGGCAACACAAGAAGACTGTGATGCTGTGACCAGAGACAGGCAACATTCTCCATCAGTTGTAAGCACGACATACAGGAAAAATCAATGGAGGAGTCCGAAAACTCAACATTTTCCCAGACAAAGGATGTCTCTCTTAACTATGTTCTAAAAAATGCACGAGGCAGTTTTAAAACCACGCATCAAGGCAGTGGCCAGGAAGTACGATCCTCTTATCAGAACGTCGATGAAGTTGACAGAGACCAACGCAACATACAGGCAAGAGGAGCCAGACATGTACACAAAGAAACTGCTGATGAAGATGCTGCTCCGACATCTGAGACAAGCTGGTCTGAAGAAACAGAACTGAAACAACCTTTCAGCCTAGAAGGAGAGGGCTTTCATTGTGATGTGGAGACTGAAAGGAAATGCGACATGCCTCTCACACAATGGTGTGTTGCTGACATCAACACCTCTTTTGAACCGATCTTTCAGGTCTTTTCTAATCCTACAATAGCAAAGATCGTTGGAAAGAAAGACGACTCGATGCCAACTGTTGCCTTGAACACACATCACAGTGAAAACGGATCATTTCATTGTCTTGATGATGACTCTCTTAATCAGTCACCCCCTGTTGACAAGTCCTTTCAAGATGATTTCAAGGAGTTGGCTATTTTGTAAAAGCTGCAGCTAACGATGATCAACCTCAAGAGCTATGCAGTGTGGCAGCCACACCTGACAGGAACAGAACGTCCACAGACAGTGGCTCCATCAGTCTCTCAGGAGCTGGAGGAGGTACAGGCCTTGAGGTTCCTCCCAGCTCTAAGTCAGATGGTTCCTGTAGTAAAGCTCAGGCACGTGATCAGACACAGGTCAAAGAAGGTGGCGTGGAGGCTTCCCCAGTGCTGCCAGGCCCTCTACTTCCACCACCGCATTCCACACTCCCTCACAACACCTGGCCATTCAAAATCCCTGTTCAGGTGAGTGAAGCTTTTGAAATCAGTCTGATGTTGTCAGCTACAGGACGCTGTTTCCACCCGTGCAGCCAGGTGACCGTCAGAGTGCCAGTGTTGTAACACAGTCCACCATGACCTCTCGACCTGCCTCTTCTCTGTCAGACCACATTGCTTCAAACATGGGGGTCTTCAACACTGCACACAGCGAACCCCAGTGCCTTGGGACTGGGAACAGCAGTCGGACAGTCTGGGTGTCAGATTTAGGAGCCACTGGACCTGACAAACCCCTGAAGGACCTGGGATTGGCCAGGGCTCATCTCAATCCCAGCAGCATTGCATGGCTTCAACACTGCCTCAACGAGGTATGATTCTCTCTTGCCAGTGTGTGAGTGTGTGCGCGCATGGTGACTGTATGGTCACTGCCTATCGATTATTGTACACTGCTATTGGAAATGACATACACTCCAACATTTGTTGCTAGACAACCTAGCTAGTAGAGGAAGAAACCAACTGAATCCTGACCGAGATTTCTCTGCATGCACCTAGGTCCCTGAGCGTAACTGCCAAGAAGCACATGATTGGTGGTCTGATACCTAGACTAAATGGCTGGTTTCCAGGGACATTGTCCCCTCATGGGTGGTTTGCAGGGACATTATCCCCTCATGGCTGGCTCATAGGGACATTGTCCCCTCATGGCTGGCTCGCAGGGACATTGTCCCCTCATGACTGGCTTGCAGGGACATAATTATTATATTCTCAGCTGATCACCAGAAGTTTGTTTTATTTATAGCTGATGTCCCAGGGATAGTGTGCATTTTCTACCTAGATTTTTTAGGGCTATTTCTCACCACAACACGTCAGTCGTTCTGTTTGTAGCCTAAGTGGCGTTCTTTATTTTAACAATAGAAACTCTTGCTCTTGTTTGTTGGTATAATAGCAGACCTGTTGACCTTCAAATAAAAACAGCAACAGCATACTTATGCATGTGTACGTAATAACACAGGTCACTTTCTTATCTGTTGTTGACGACAAAAGATCCAGAGATGGACGAAGAGAGGACACTTCTGAAGCAGACCTCCAGCCAGATGTGGAGAAGACTCCTTTCCCAAAGTCATGACAGAGGACCCTGGTGCCTCCTCAGATTCCTGCTGTGTGGACTCTGCAAGGCAAAGAAAGGTTAGCATTGTGCCATGTTTGCTTTCCAGGGTTGACCAGTGCAAACTAGTAAAAACCCAACAATCAAGACAGTTAAAGTTGGGCAGGACTGTTCAGTATTTTGCTGAATAGTGCTAGTGAGCAGCATGAATGAATCAGAGGCACCGGAACTAGACAGAGAGAAGAGTTGAGAAGAATATCCGTGATACTGAGTCAAGGGTTTGGGGCTAGTTTTGAGGGGTCGTGGTGGTTATGGTGGTGGTGGTGTGTGTTCGATTGATTGAATTAATTTAATTTCATTTCATACCACTTTAATCACTGCAGATTTCTCTGCATGAGTTTAGGGATGCTTTCCCGAGGGAGAGCCTGTCGCCATAAGAGCAGCGCCACCAATTATCATTTTTTTGCCGTCTGTAGCTGTACTTGTTTTCTACCAGAATGGCTTTTTTCTACAGAATTTTGCCAGAGATGACTCTCTTGTCGCCGTAGGGTTTTTTTTTTTTTTAAGTGTGCTGAATAATTATGTGTAACACAGGACCTCGGTATATCATCTCATCCGAAAGACTAGCACCTAGACCATCACCATGGTCTAATGGATGGGGGACAAATTTCAGGCTCAAACAGGGTTTGAACAACGGCACACTTCCTACCCAGACGTTTCGCTTTCTAGGAAGGCGGTTACCTCTAGACCACCCGTCCGCGATTGGCTGGTTGGCTGGGTTTTTTTTTTTAGGACTGATGGGTAAGTTTGTGGATTGGCTGCTTGGTTGGTAGGCTGACTTGTTTGTTGGTTGATTGGTAGGCTGACTGGCTGATTTGAGAGACAGCAGTCTGTATGGTTGTTTGGTTGTTTCTTTTATTTTGGCTGGTTGATGGATTTTGTTGTTGTTTTTAGTTAGTTCACGAGTTGGTATCTATTCAGTTTTCTCTTTTTTTATTTCAAGGATATTGGCACAAGAACTCATCTGCGTTTTACATCTAGTCCCTGTGTGTATGCAGTTTTGTGCATTTTTTCATCCGTTCTTGCCAGCACAAAATTTTTAATGTCCTTTTCTTCTCAAAGGGGAGACAAGTTGTAACTTGTGCACAAGATGTTCAGGGATGATTGATCTTGTTTGTTTTATTTGGGAGCTTTGTGTACAGTTTGTTTGGATGTCTGCTATTAACCCTCTTAGTCCTGAACCTGGATTTGCCAGGATTGAATAATTGCCTCCCCCCCTCCCTGAATCCCGATCCAGGATTTGCTGTGATTTATACACAGTAGATTTCCATTAGCCAGTGACCATCACTAATTGCTACCATATGTCAAAGCTCTATCAGTCTAGAGGTACAAAGCCTGCTGAGAGTCTGGAAGCTGCTGGTATGAATTTAGGAGGAAAAGGCCAGCCAGCATGTGTGCCTGACCTGATTTCGTGATGGAATGCAAAATCTAGTGGCAATTAGTGTTAAGAAAATCCGAATACAAGAGGGTTAAAGAAATGCTATGCTATTTCATCTGTTCAATCATACATTTGATGCACTTTGCTGTGCATGTTTCAGAAATCTGAGAAGGAAGGATGACGGAAGCAGCAGAACGTTGGGCCACTTTCATCGCTTGGTTCAAACCCTGTCTGGCATGTTTTCTAGAGCAAACTCAATCTTCAACAGGCAAGTGTGTGGGCTTGTTGGGGCCGGGGAGGTGCCAACACTGCAACTAGAAGTGTGGGGTCTGTACGACAGAAGAGAAGGCAGCAACACAAAGATCAGTATTAAAACTATCATGTGCATGTGTTCTTCCCATGCCAAAGAGTACATGCACTATGTGCTTGTGTGTTCTTTCACAGGGTCAGCAGCCCACGACCACACAATATGCAGGAATTTACTGGTAGCTGTGTAGGTACCTTGTGTGCAAACGCTGACTGTCACGGTTTGCATTTTATCCCGTGCTAGTTCTGTGCGTGTGTGTGTGTGCGTGCGTGTTTGTATGTCTGTGTGTCTATGTCCAGCATCCGTTTCTGCGTGCACATACGCGTTCTTGCCTTTTGAACATGTGCTGAAAACTGGAACTTCTGCTTAAACCTTGAACCAAACCTGAAGATATTTTATATATAATATATATATATATATATATATATATTATATACTATATATATATATATATATATATATATATATATATATATATATATATAATGTTCAGCTTCTCCATCTTGGGTCTCTTGCCATAATAGTTTTAAGTCATGTGTTACTTGTAAAGGAACAGACTAAAAAAAACAAACCGATAATTAGAAGACTGTTTTGATCCTAAAGTGATCAAGACACTTTTGCACAAATTGTCAGTTTTCCTAAAGGATTGAGAAGTGTAGGTGCTTGTCAGTTTTCTGTATTTTAGGGTGTTTACATGTTCTGGGTCCGGACAGCTGTATTTGTAAACACCAGGTTGTGCTGACAAAGTCAGTCTACTTTTTAGACTGGCTGCACAGTTTTCGCTTTCGCTGTGCTGTCATACGCTCTTTACTGTCAGTAAAAGGGTCAACTGTCTTTGCTGATTTCTCTGCTAAAGGTGGGATATACTCACGCATTCTATCGGCATTTTGGCTATCAGTGGATATACATGTATTTTCCTGGCACTGTTTATTTTTTTTTACTCGTTTCAGAAGGGTTTTGTTTGTTATTTTTTTAATTTGTTTTTATTAAGGTGGTGAGGGTGTGTGAGTTGGTCTTGTTCTAACAAGCACGTATAGAACAGTGTGGTGCATTTGTTTCAGCTTTTCAAGACGTCTTTCAACATCACAGCCATAGTATAACAGACAGTCTATGGCACCTTCTTGACATTCTGGATGGCGAGGCTCGAATAATGACATTGGTGAAATTTTGTTGTTGTTGTTGTTTTCCTAGATAGATGGCTTTATGAAAAAAGCAAATCAATGCTTATTCAATGTACCATCTGGAAATAAAAATTTGACTTTGACTTGACATTGACTTTGAACTGCTGAAGCTGTCTGCAGCGTGTTGGATTTTTGTTTTTAACCACAAGGCAGAATGGCCATAATACCGTTTAGCATCTTTAATTTGTTTTCCTGTTTTTTTGTGTAAAATGGTGCAAGTTTTACAGATACTGCTTTAGTTATGGTCATTTTTTTCACTTTCCTGTTTTTTTTTTTATAGTCTATTCATTTTATTTATTCATCTATCTTTTAATCAATTCTTTCACATTAAAGGATAGTGAAATAGGCACTCATATGCTCTCTTACACCCAGTCCTTGTGTACATGCAGTTTTGTCAATTATTCATATGTTTCTATCGGCACACAATAGCTACTCTTCCGAAAAGCGGAACAGTACTTAACGTGTGCGCGAGATGTTCTGCCTGCGTTCGTACACAGGACTTCGGTTTATAGTCTCATCCAAAGGACTTTTGGGGAGAGTGGAGTCTGCACTGATGTTAACTCCAGGGAAAAGTTCCTTTGAAGGGATTCGAACCCGGGTCGTCAGATTGCAGCGTAATGTTCTGACCACTAGGCTATCCCGTCCCCCCTTTAATCGGTGGATCGGTGGTCTAGAGATAACGCACCTACCTAGAAATCGAAAAGTCCGGGTCGGAAGTGTACAGTGGTTCAAACCCGTCTGGGCTCGAATCTTTTCCAACATCCATTAAACCAAAAGTGGTGGTCTGGATGCTAATATTTGATTTGTTTTTACAAGAGATAGCGCTATACAAATTCCAAATTTTTTTTATTATTATTATCATATTAATTATTATTATTATTATTATTATTATTATTATTATTTTTGTTATTATTATTATATTTTAATTATTATTATTATTTATATTATTCGGATGAGACGATAAACTGAGGTCCCGTTGTTACGTAAAATTATCAAGCGCACGTAAAAGAAACCACGGCGACAAGAGTTGTCCCTGGCAAAATTCTGTAGAAAAAAGCCACTCTGATAGGAAAACACATACAGTTGCAGACAGGAAAAGAAAAAAAAATGGGTGGCGCTGCTCTTGTGGCGACGCGCTCTCCTCGCTCCCCTGGGGGAGAGCAGCCTGAATTTCACGCAGAGAAATCTGCCATGACAAAGTGGTGTATAAGAAAATATCGTTATTTTTGGTGTTTTTCCAATCCAATATCAGTGTTGATGTTGGTACCATCCAATATTACAGTGTTGGTGTTGGTACTATGCAATATTCCAGTGTTGGTGTTAGTACTATCCAATATCACAGTGTTGGTGTTAGTACATACATACTTTACTTTGTCAGTCCTCTTGTACCATCTTGGGCATCAAAGCGAGAAAGAAATTTCTGTCTGTGACAAGTTTGAAGATCTGGGTGGGTGGGATGTTGTGGGTCTTTAGTATTTCTTTTACACCCTCAGCCCAGGTCTTCCTCGGTCTTCCCCTTGCCTTCTACCCAGACATCCTTGTGTTGTAAGCTTTCCTGGCAAGCTGATGAGGTGCCATGCGTGTCAGGTGCCCAAACCCTCTGATTCTCTGCTGCTGGATGTAGTGAAGAATTCGTATTGTTCCAACCATTTCTCTGGTCTAGGTGTTCTCGATATGATCAGGTCTGGTTTTGTTGACGGCTCTCCTGAGACCTTTCATTTTGCGGGTGGGTGGTGATCTTTCTTTCGAGACTTTTGGTAAAGATCACTATCTGACTCTGGAAATTCAAGGTTCGTCTAAGTAAGGACGCGGTGAGTTTGGCTTTGATCTGATGGGGATGTTGGGGTGTCATAAGAGTGGAGCAAGCTGATAGCTGACATTGTTGGCCTTTTGAGCTCCTGTCTCGATCTCTCTGTTGAGAAGCCCATTTGCGGACGACAGTGCTCTTCTGTCTCTCTTATCTGGATCAGTCCTAGACCATGGTCCAGCCCTTACCGAGTTCGTAGATTGGTGTGATGAGGCCTATCTGGAGCTAAATGTTTCTAAAACTAAAGACCTTCCTATTGATTTCAGAAGATCGGAGCACACTTCTGAGAATACCATCATCCATAGTGAAGAAGTTGAAAACGTTTTGAAATACAAATATCTGGGAACTGTTTTTGACCACAAGCTAAATTGGGATGCTAACACTGACGCCATTGTCAAAAAGGGGCAACAACGTGTGTATTTTCTGAGGAAGCTTAACTCATTTTTTGTCGACAAAAAGATTCTTTCTTTGTTCTACAAGTCTTATATAGAGAGCGTTTTAAGTTTTGCTTTCATTTGCTGGTACAATAACCTTAGCATTAAGAACAAGAATGGTCTTCAGAGAATTGTGAAAATCTGCTCTAAAATTATCGGAGAAGAACAAAGAGACCTCAGGTCGTTTTGTAATCAGCAGCTTGTACGTAAAGCAAGAGCCATTTTGGCCGATTCCTCCCACGCTCTGTTTTCAGAATTTCAATTGTTGCCTTCAGGACGTCGTTTTCAATGCCACAACAGCAAAACAAACAGAAAAAGGAATTCCTTTGTGCCAGTAGCTATCCGAGTTCTAAACTCATAATAACACTGACTGAGGTTGTTTGTTTTTGTTTTTGTTTGTTTGTTTGCTCTTGTGTGTGTGTGTGTGTGTGTGTGTGTGTGTGTGTGTGTGTGTGTGTGTGTGTGTGTGTGTGTGTGTGTGTGTGTATAAGCTTCTCTGAATTACTTACCTGCCACTGTTATGTATGTAGCCAATGCATACAGGTGTGCACATACATGCATATGTACCCATAAAATAAGTATGTCTTATTTTTGGCTTTGTATATGTGCGGGTGTGAACGCGTGCGTATAATGTGTAAATAATGGTGATCATATGTCTTTTCTAGTCAATGGTTTTTAAGAACATTGTATCTAAACATTGGTGTGTGTGTATGCGTGTGTTTGCGTGTGTGCAAGCGCGCGCGCGTAGAGTGTGAGTGTTTGTGACATTTTATTTGAAGTTATATGTTTGAACAAAAAAGAAATGTAGCTCCTTCGTGTGTTTGATTATGAATTTGTAGCAATATGCCTGTCAGTATTGTAATTGCCCTTCAGGGATGATTAAAGTATTTTTGACTTGACTTGACTTGACTTGACTCTTCTGTGAAGACATTTCCAAGATACTTGAACTCGCTGACTTGTTTCAGCATTGTCCCATTGATGGTTGGTGTTGGTACAATCCAATATCACAGTGTTGGTGTTGCTGCTATGCAATATCACAGTTTAGCGTATCTCTGATTTACAATACCTTTCAGACTTTACATTTTTCCTGAGAAAAGGTATATGGTTTGTTTTATTGTTCACTTATGTATAATATGCGATGTCAACTAACTTCTGTTCAAGCCAGATGCATGTACACAAACGTGGGAAGTTTTACTATTCACATGCTTGTTGATGTCAGCAACCTTTTTTTTGAGTGTATAATTATTTGTTAACTATGTATACTCGTTTGGCCTCCCCTTGTCATTCCTTTATCCAGTATCTCTTGCTATATTTTTCAATGCATAGTATGTATGTGAGTGAGTCTGAGGTGTCAAGTCTAGGGCTTACCTGTCTGCATCTTCATCATTGCTGCTGTTCACCTTCACCTATCCCCTGGTTTGTTAGATGGGGCACCAATCAAGATTTAGCAGCCAGCTTCCTCCACTCCTCGTGGTTCTGAACTTTTCGTACTGGGTCGTTCCACTCAAGGCCAGTCCAGGACGTCGTTTTCAATGCCACAACAGCAAAACAAACAGAAAAAGGAATTCCTTTGTGTCAGTAGCTATCCGAGTTCTAAATTCATATAACACTGACTGAGGTTGTTTGTTTTTGTTTTGTTTGTTTGTTTGATTTTGTTTTTTGTTTTGTTTTGTTTTGTTTGTTTTTTGTGTGTGTGTGTGTGTGTGTGTGTGTGTGTGTGTGTGTGTGTGTGTGTGTGTGTGTGTGTGTGTGTGTGTGTGTGTGTGTGAGAAGAATTCAAGATTCAAGATTCAAAATATTTTATTGCCATTTAAGTCATGCAGACTTATTTGACACAACAAAACAAACATCAGTTTTAATTATCTTTCTGCCCAAAATGATGTCCACAAAAAACATGTTGCATTCTTCTTCTCTTTTCCTCAAAACATTCATTCACATATCTAATGATATCTGCTTGATATATATCAACTGCGATTATGTCGCTTTCCTTATCTATATGTTTTTTACGTTCTTTGTGTTTGGTTTTAACTTTAAATAACAAATTGTTTCTGAGTTCATCATATAACACACATTCATCGAGTACATGAAATTCATCTTCTATTTTGTTACAGTATTTACATTTTCTGTCCTCTCTGGGCATATTTTGGTGTCTCCCTTTCTCTATCATTAAATCGTGACAGCTTAAGCGAAATTTACAAAAGTATTTTTATGAGTTTTGTTTTCATAGTTAATAAGATATGGTTCCATTCTGTATTCCTTGGTTACAAAATCATAAAATTTTAGTTTTGCAAACTGTTTTTTCTGGTAGTTCCAGAATGTTTTATACATGGTCTGAAAGCTTTCTTTGAACAGCATAACTTAACCGATGAACATCAAAAGTACTCTGGTTTTTTCCACACATGTTTAAACCCAATTGTGTAAAGGATATTTTTTACTGTATTGATCCATTTATCACATGTATTCGTCTGATACAAATAATCGTATACTATTCTAATATAAGAGTTTGGTTTTGATTCTGTTAAATGAATCCAAAAGGATATTATCTGGTATATGATTTTAAGAGTCAGTGGAAATCTTCCTAATTCACCCAGAGTGGGTAGTACTAATGCTTTTTTATGAACTCCCAGTATTTGTTTACAAAATTTATATGAAAATGTTTCGTACATAAACTGATTTGATAAGCATGTCTTGAACAATTCGTCAATATGAAATTCTGTCTCCCCATGAAAACAAAAAGGAAACCAAACTTCTGCTCCATAAGTTAAAACAGGAGTTATTAATGAGTCAAATAAACGCATTATTATAGTAGTCTTTAAATTTTGTCCATGAACTGCTCTTTTAAAAATGCTTTATTACTTTGTTTTACTAAATGTTCTTGTGTTGCTTGAAACTTACCATTCTGATGAAAGATGACACCTAGATATTTGTAAGTTTCTACTGTTTCAATTACATGCTCTCACACATTAAAATGTATGGGAATTTTAGGTGGTGATCTCGTAAAGACTATTACCTTTGTTTTGGTTTTGTTTATCTTTAAGCCCCAGTTTGAACTGTATTCTTGAAGTTTATTCAATTTAGTTTGAAGACCTACTTTGGTTGTTGATAGCAATGCTAGGTCATCAGCATATAGTAAACAAGGAATTCTGTCTCTCAAAGTTATATATGGTGAATCTTTCTCATCAATATACTGAACTATATCATTGACATATATATTAAATAATGTAGGGCTTAATGTATTTCCCTGATGCACCCTCTTTTCACTCTGATTTCACCAGTGTGTTTTCCTTGCCTGTTTGTAATTACTGTTGCATTCCAATACATGTTTTTAATAACATTATAGGTTTTACCTGTTATCCCTATTTCGTTTAGCTTTATTAGAAGACCCTCATGCCACACATTATCGAAAGCTTTCTGAAAATCTACAAAGCAGCAATAAAGTCTTTTACTTTTTACTTTTAGCACTTTATCAATTAAATTGTTAAGTAGAAAGATATGGTCCGTTGTTCTGCATGTTTTCCTGAATCCAGCTTGTTCTCTGACAATACTATTGTTATTTTCTAAATATTCAGATATTCTTTGATTTAGTATTTGACAAAAAAGTTTTCCAATAGTGTTTGTTAACGTAATTCCTGTGTGTGTGTGAACTTCTCTGAATACTTACCTGACTGCCACTGTCATGTATGTAGCCAATGATACATGTGTGCACATACATGCTTATGTACCCATAAAATAAGTATGTCTTAATTTTGGCTTTATTGATTTTTTGAATTGCTTGTAAATTCATAGTCTTTCTACCAATGGTTTTAAAACATTGCTTGTGTGTGCTCGTGTGTGCGTGTGGGGGTGGGGGGGGGGAGGTGGGTGTGGATGGTGTGTATGTGTAGGGGGGAGGACCGTGTGTGTGTGGGGGGGGGTGTGAGTGGGTGTGGATGGTGTGTGGAGGGGGGCGAGCGCGCGCGCGTAGAGTGTGAGTGTTTGTGATATTTTCATTTGAAGTTGCCATATAATGTCTGAACAAATATGAAGTGTAGCTATTTCGTGTGTTTGATTATGATTTGTACCTATGTGCCTGTCAGTGTTGTTATTGCCCTTCAGGGATGATGAAAGTGTTTTTGACTTGACTTGACTTGACTTGACTCTCTGATGTTGTCTTCCCATCATTTTTTCTGTCTGCCTCTCATCTCTCTTCTTTTACTGTTCCATGTAGGACAGTCTTGACCAGTCCAGATGTTCGTGTGACGTGTGCCTTTAGTTTGGTCAGGAGCTCTTCATATGACCTGAGTTTCCAGTTGGGGTTTTCACCTCCTCGTTAGTGATGTGATCTCTGTACGAGATACAAAGAAGTTTGCGGAGGTATTTCACCTCCTTTGTCTATATCCGTCCTTCAATGTCTGCTGTTATGGTCCATGTTTTACAGGTGTACAAAAATATGGACATGATCAGGGAGCGCATCAGTCTGATATTTATTGAAGCTGATGGCGATGTTCTTGTCGTTCCAGAGGACTTTCAGCTTAATCATTGCAGGTGTGGTCTGGGCTATCCTGGAGAGTCCTTAGGGCTGTGATCCTTCATCCGATCCTATAGCTCTAAGTATCTTCAAGCTACGGAGGGTCTCAGTTTTCTGGTTTCACTCGTCTACTCATTGACTTTGTACTCTCTAGATGTGGGACTAGCACCCTGCCCATGAAGGAAAGATAGCTATTGTTGGGAATGAGCTGTACCTGCCAGGGGAAAAACCCAACCACCCCCTCCACGGTGTCCAGAGCAGCTCTCCCCACCTACAGATCCAAGCCATCCTCCCCCCCCCCCCCCCCATAGGAAAATAGAGAAAAGCAGCTTTGATTTTCGTTCATAGGATAGTTTCAAGTATTACAAATGATGAAATTTTATTAATGCGACCATTTTTTGCTTATCATTAAGGTAGCCGCATTCCGATTTGGGGGATGTGTGTGTACGAAATGAATGGGAAATTAAAAAAAAACAAATAAATCTGACATTTGTTGTACTTTCAAATGTGTGATATTGTCTGCAAGTTGTCTGTATAATTTGGCGTGAATTTGTGTTTCTGTATAGTTCATAGTTATTTCCGTGAATTTTGTTTTGGCTGCCTCATCTTCTGTGATGTTCCTGTCCTGCTGTTCCCACGCCACTCATTTCAATCCCCACACCACAGCCAGGTTATTTACGTCTCGTCCTCTGGGTCAGGAGTCCACAGAGAGCTCATCAATATTAGGCCACCATAGGGCCACCAGCCAGAGGGGCCATGCACTTCTGCTGGGTCACTTTGGATGGTGTTCAGTGGTGCCTGTTCTGAGCTAACATACACAGAACACCACTTACTAAGCCCCCTACTAACGACAGTATTAGCTCAGTCGCGGAGCCAGACCGATCGAGGTGGCAACCACCATACACCACAATATCCCTCCAATGACCCCCCCCCCCCGTGAACCTCCAACCCCAAAGGCTTTGACACAAACTCACCACAGGCACAGAAGTGTATGGGAAAACCGAATCTGAGGTCACCATGAGACCAGTGTAACGGGGGCCACCATGTCATAGACAATTTAGTTTATTGCGCGACGGTGATGATGAGCTGATGCTGCTATGGAAGCGCTTGTGCTTTGGAACTCATCGACAGGGCTGTACTCTACGATTCCTATCACAATATATCCCGGCCTCAACTCCCGCAATGTGAGGTGGATGAAGCTCAACTGTGTGGTCCCTGTCTTCTCAATGAGCCCACAGCACACTCACTCAGGGGTAGGAGCCGTCTGGAGTCCAAAAAAATCCCTAAGACTTTTATGGGATTCAAACACGCGACCCTCCGCAAAGAAGAAAAAGAAGAAGAAGAAGAAGAAAGAAGAAAGAAGTAGAAGAAACAGGAGAAGAAGAAGAAGAAAAAAAAAAGAAGAAAAGAAGAAGAAGAAACGCGAAGAAGAAGAAGAAAGAAGAAGAAGCAAAAACAACTACCACAAGACATGACCACACACATGTAAACTTCAGTCAGATAATCCCACCTAAGTCAAAGTGCGGACTATACACGGCTTACAAGCGGTCATCTACCGGTCAGTGCTGGTCCTTTGGGAGGGAGGGTCAGTCCTGTCCACACACGTCTCTGTGTGGCCTGTATCCTCTGTCTGCTTTGCATAACCAGCGCGCGAGCCAGCCTGGTCAGCCTCTGGTCAAGAGGGAGCCTTAATGACCAGAGCAGGGACCGGTAATTATTCTGAACGACCATCCCTGTAGTCAAGTTTGGTGCAAGGAGATTGGCAAATCCTGTGTGCTGAATTTGCGTGTGTGCAGACCATTCCGTCGACTTGGAATGAAATTTGCATACCTGTGTGTGTGTGACATAGGACGTGAGTGCGCCTAGACAACTGACTTTAACAAAACTGGAAGTTTGGGAGTGTCTGTACATACACCATATCTTTTCAGCAGAGTGAGGTTGAGTGTGGAATTCATGGTTATGTTTTTGTTTTTTCTATTCTTGTATATCGAAGATAATGGAATAAGCACTCATGTGCTTTTTATTTTTACATCCAGTCCCCGTGTATATGCAGTTTTGCAAATCTTGTCATCTGTTCCCACCGCACACGATGACCTACTCTTACGAAAAAAGGAACAAGATAACGTTTTAACTTTATATCTATCAACATGAGGCTTGTGGTCTTGTGTGCGTGTTCGTTCCGCTGGTTTTAAACATAGTGAGACTCCAAGATAGAGCCACTCTCTACCTACCAAACTCCAAGCACGTCTATCACCGAAAAGCAGCCAGGAACGACCCCAGAAATGTCCCCAATAAGCCAGAGATGTCCCCAATAATCCAGAAATGTCCCCAATAATCCAGAAATGTCCCCAACAATCCAGAAATGTCCCCAATAATCAAGAGATGTCCCCAACAATCCAGAGATGTCCCCAATAATCCAGAAATGTCCCCAATGTCCCCAATAATCCAGCATCTGGATTAAACCCACAACCTCCCAATCAACAGCCCATTACGCTAATTATTGTGCAAAGGTATCTTCAGAACATTTTTTACTTGTATTTTGCTACTGATGCTAATGATGGGAACGGGATAGCCTAGTGGTCAGAACATTGCGCTCGCAATTTGACGACATGAGTTCAATTCCCGTTCGAGGGGATTTTTTCTCCTGGAGTTAACATCAGTGCTGACTTCACTCCCCCTAAAAGTCCTTCGCATGAGACTATAAACCGAGGCCCCGTGTGCGAACCCACGCAGAACATCTTGCGCACACGTTAAATCCTGTTCCGCTTTTTGTAAGAGTGGGCCATTGTGTGCCGGTGGGAACAGATAACAAGATTTACAAAACTGCATACACACGGGGACTGGATGTAAAAAAGCACATGAGTGCTTATTCCATTATCCTCGATATGAAGGGGGAAAAAAATCGATGGAACAAGTGATGAATAAGGTAGACTTGTATAATCATTCTGCAATTGTTTTTCTTTGACGAGGGTTATACAAAAATGTTGTAAAAAACCAAAACCGAACATAACTATTCACGCACATGATTATTTATATAAAAAAGCCTCTTTTCTTCCTAGATTCCTTCTCTCTGTCTTTTTGGTTTCCCTCTTTCTGTTTCTCTGAGTGTCTCTGTCTGTGTCTACCAGTCTCTGTTTCTCACTTTCCGTCTTAATCTTTCTTTCCTTTTTCTCCCTCTCTCCTACCACCTCTCTTCTCTCTCTCTCTCTCTCTCTCTCTCTCTCTCTCTCTCTCTCTCTCTCTCTCTGTGTCCCTCTACCCCCCTCTCTCTACCCCCCCCTCTCTCTCTCCCCCCCTCTCTCTCCCCACGCCCTCTCTCTCTCCCCCCCTCTCTCTCCCCCCCCCCTCTCTCTCTCTCTCCCCCCCTCTCTCTCTCTTGGATGTCCACCATAACTGTGGTCAATCAAGTAAACGAAACCACGATGCACTTAACAATCTTTTCTGGAAGTAGTCATTAAAATTGATGGTAAGCAGTTAAACAAACTTTGACTTGGAAAGCGCTAGTAAATGAATAGCCCCCAAAGACCAATAATACGATAAATTGAATACAAAATTTGAAAAAAGGACTTTCACGTTTCATGTTAAGTGACCATTTTGTAGAATAAACTTTGGACTTAGTCCCCGAAAACTAACTAATGGACCCATAAGAATAAAAATATTCAGTAAAAAGTTGAGACAAGCGGCTATATATATTGTCAAACTATAAAACAGACCATTAAAAAAAAACGTTTAGGTGACTGTTGCAAGCAAACGTTTTATGATAAAAGACCGTTTGGAATGCAGTATGGTAAAGCTTCATAAGTTTGATGTTTAGAGAACTATGAACAGTTTGTATCTGAAGTTTTTCTCTTCAGTCTGTGCAAAATATTGCGCGCAATATTTGTTGAGTTTTATACTGATGGGGTGTTTTTTTTAATATAAAGTTCTTACACAGTAAATTGTGAAAACTTTTCATGAAAATATGAGAGTTGTATTTGAAGCAAACACTAATTCTTCATTATGACGAATCTGGGTATTTACAGCCAGAGAAGCATAACAAATAAATATACAAAAAATAAGACATTAAGAAATGAGCAGCCCCCGGGGTGCAGTGCTTAGCAAAGGTCGAGGGATTGAACCCCATTAGAGTCATAGGGAATATTTCAGACTCCGGCCAGCTCCTATCCGAAGTGAGTGTGCTGTGGGCTCAGTGGGAAGACTGAGACCACTGTAAACCTTCATCCACTTTACGGATAGGAGTTTCAGAGTGTTACAGTACTCTTCGTTTAACATCGCTACTGTTTAAGGTCACAATTCTGATAAGATCAATCAGGTTGTTGGTCCTGGCCAAAATCCTTCTTTTCACTATTTAGAATTCATCGCTTAGGGTCACCTCGGATAAGGGAAAACTTTGGATTACATCACTTCCGCTTTGTTTCCCAAACGGAGAAGACTAACGCTTAAGATGAAACCCATATGGTGAGAGAGAATGAATGAATGAATGAATAATCTTTATTTTTCAAGGGTAACAGAGTAAGTATTACATACTTTTCTTCATCCGGCCCTTGCCCTGATCAGGGAATAAAGCTAAGAAACCCCCTCCCTACCCCTACATACCAGCATCACCACCAGAAGCAGTTCAACCAATGTTTTAAAAGAAGAAAACAGAATACATT
>CM060335.1:47481122-47498622 GCA_030674155.1 Stramonita haemastoma
GTTAAAAAGAACAGATTCAAGCTCATGTTTAAGATTTTCACGCTCAAAACGGCAATAAAAATTATTTAGTTCTTCAGCGAAAGCTTTTTGTTCCTCAAATGGTATGGACTGTTTCGAAGTTTTTGAGTTTGCTTGCCCTGTAAGTATATTTAAACCCCTCCATGCATTTGCCAGATGACCTCTCTGAAACTGTTCAACTTTCTCTTTGTAGGATCTTTTACATTCCCGAATTTCTTTTTGGAGATTCTTTTGAATTGTTCTGTATGCCATTTTATTGCCGCTCTGAAACGCTACTTTTTTTTCGTTAAGTGTTAATTTCAATGTTTTTGTCACCCACGGTTTATTATTGGGGAAAAGCTTTACAAAAAGCTTTCCAGAAAAGTCAAGTCAAGTCAAGTCAAGTCAAAATTTTATTTTCAGATGGTACATTGAGTAAGCATCAATTTGCTTTTTTTCATCAATCCATCCATCTAAGGAAAAAGTAAAAAACAAAACATCAAAAAAATGAAAATAATTTTTTTTTAAAGCAGAGAAAAACATTTCACCAACATCATTTAACCAACATGATTTCAACAGCCTCAAAAATACAATATGCCTATAGAAAATACTAGCAAGAACACTAACAACAAAAACTGAAAAAACAAATAAACAAACAAACAACCCTCCCCCCCCCACAAAACACACACACACACAAAACACTCAAGTCACCCCCCCCCCCTCTCTCTCTCACTCTCTCTCTCTCTCTCAGACACACACACACACACACACACACACGCACACACACACACACACACACACACACACACACACAGAGTTACAATGTTACTAATACCATTATTTAAGACTTAAAGAAAAGAATCAATGAAAAGTCAATAAGCAGTTTATGTCAGATTACAGTATCTGCATACTTCAGTTCATACATTTATATATTAGAAGGAAGAAAAAGAAAAAATAACAAACGCAACAATACCATATGATAATACCCATCCCCACTGGCAGGGAACATAAACACTAACAAGTATACAAACAAATAAACAAAAAACAAGCAAACAAAAAGAGACAACAAAAAACCAAAAGACAAAATAAACAAAAGCAGTAAAGGAGAGGGGGAGGAGGTATCAAGGAGGAAGAGGGAGAATACAAACAGCAAATGGAAGAATTAAAGTAATGATTTATGACTATATAAAAGTTTTTAAAAAATATAAAAAACCCTACACATACAAATAAAAAACAAAAAATAACAACGAAAAAAACAAACAAACCCCGCAAATAAAACAAAAAATCAAACAAAAGAAAAAAGAAAGGGAAAAAAAGAAAACAGAAAAAATAATATAAATTTAATAGTGCTAATAGTAATATAAATTTAATAGTGCTAATAGTCCCATTAATAAAAATAATAGAATAAATTCAAAAACCTTTTATACTGAAACTATTGAACTGGGTAAGAAAAATGCATGAGAAAATGTCTCCAATCTAGTCATCAGATCAGTGGTTTGGTTTTCTCCTTTTGAATTTGTGGAATGTACACGTGTTTACATACATCACATATACCCTTTCCTGTTCCTAAATAAATTTATAAAAAAAATAACTAAATTTAAAAAAATTAAAAAAATATAAAGAAAATTAAAAACAAACAAAAAACCCCCAACAACTCACACACACACACACACAAAATCTTTCTTTTCCTTTCTCCCCCCTCCACATACATAATTATATCAATCAAGGTATAGATTTTTCAGTCACCATAAACCACATGTGAATGATTTTTAGGGTATGCAGAGAGTACCATTATCTTTAATCTAATTCAAATATGGTTGATTGGATTCGTGATTACATTTTAAACATTTTTGCATAAATGCATTAAGTGATTTTTGAACTGATTTTTGAACTGATTTTTATTTTTGATACATTTTAAACGTTTTGGGAGCTTGTTCCATAAATCACTACCTGAATATAGGAAGCTTGTTTTGTAAAGATTATTTCTGGGTCTGGGAAATGTTATTAGATGGTTATGCCTGTGTTCATTAATTTCGAATCTATTGGTGATCTTGGGAGGGGCATTTCTATTGACAACTTTTTGTACAAATAGAGCTTTATTGAAATAAAGCCTGTTTTGGAATGTAAGAATATTTGCTTGCTTATAATCATTGATGGTTAGGGAGCTTGATTTTAATAGTACAAGTTTTAGTGCTCTTTTATATAATCGATGAATGAATTTTAAATTAGTTTCATGGCAGTTGTCCCAAAGAGATGAGGCATAGTCAACTATAGGCAAGATATGTCCACAAAAAAGAGTTTGCGTGAATGATTATCTAGAAAGTGTTTTTATCTTTGATAACTGACGTACCTTGTTTGTAAGACGTTTTCCTAGTGCCATCACATGGTCGGTCCAAGTAAGATTTTTGTCAATAATTACACCCAGAATTTTGTGTGAGTCAACTTCTTCAATAATTTTTTGATCTATCAACAGAGGTTGAAATTTACTTTTCATTTTTTTCTCTTTTGTCTGGCTAGTACGTACATACTCTTAGTTTTTTTTTGGGTGCATTTAAGGACATGTGGTTTAAATGAGTCCAAGTAATCAATCTGTTTGATATTGTTTTGAAGTTTGAGTGTCAGTCTGTGGGGGTCAGTATCACAACAATAAAGGGATGTGTCATCAGCAAACATTTCACAGCTACAATCTAGAAATAAGGGTAAGTCGTTTACATATATTGAGAACAAAAGAGGACCCAATATTGATCCTTGTGGTGCACCATATTTAATAGATACTAGTTCTGATGTTTGATTATTTGCAGATACCAGTTGCTGTCTGTCTGACAAAAAACTTTTTAAAAGATTGATTATTTCAGGTGTTAGTTTATATAGGTGAAGTTTACGCACTAGCAAGGAGTGATTAATTTCATCAAATGCTTTTTCAAAGTCCACAAAAATTAGACCTGTATACTTATTTTCATTTATGTTGTATAAGAGACTGTCTGTAAGTTGACTTAGAGCTGTGTGACAAGAATAGTTCTTACGAAAGCCTGATTGACCTTCATTTATTAGATTGTTGTTAACAAAGTAGGAATATAAAGATTTTTGGATGTGTTTTTCGATGTGTTTAGATAAGGCCAGTAGGATTGAAATTGGTCTGTAATTTGAAGGACAAGATGAATCTCCAGATTTGTGGACTGGTATGACTTTTGCCTTTTTAAATATGAGAGGAAAGCTGTTTTTCTCTATGCACAAGTTATATAGATATGTCAGTGTTTCAACTATAATAGGACCAGAATGTTTCAATATTTGTCCATCCAGATTGTCAAGATCACGTGTTCTGGAATGTTTTTGGAGAGATAAGCTTTCTAACACGTCTTTAATTGTCATTGGTAATAATTCAAAACGGGAATTTAATTTCTTTTGATTTAATATATTGTTCTAAGTAATGGAGATCATTTTCATTTGACTTATCACATGATATGACTTTAGTAGCAATGTTTGAGAAATGGGTGCTCAATTCGTCAGCTGTTATGTCTTTAACTGTCTTTTGACTTTTTGATATTGGTTTATTACATAAAATATTGATGGCTTTCTATACCTGGCAAGAGTCGGTAGTTGTGATTAATAGTTTTTGAAAGTATTCACGTTTTGATCTCCGTTGTAGTGAAGTTACTTTGTTTCTTTGTATTTTAAACTCCTCTTTTGAACCATGGGTTTTCAAATAATCTCTTAAGCGCATTTCAGACTCTATGTCTTTTGTTATCCAAGGAGGTTTAATTTTTTCTTTAACTCTTTTTTTGATGAAGGGGCATGCCTATCATACACTGAAGTAAATGTAGTAATCCAGAATTTTGCAGCCTCGTTGGGGTCTCTGATTTGACATATGTCCTGGAATGGCGAGTTTATGAAGTCTGAAAGAAAGTCTTTTTCGTTGAAGTTATTAAATTTTCTGTAAAAGATGGTTTTATGTCCTACTTTGGGAATTTTTATACGATTTTTAATCCAAATAAAACATACAGAATTATGATCACTGCATCCACAGGAGGGGGCACATACTTCTGTTATGTTGTGTTTTGTAGTAGTATAGATATGATCTATCAAAGTTCTAGAGTTATCTGTTACCCGAGTTGGTTTGTCTATAAGTTGTTCCAGGCCAAGCATAGTAATGTTGTGACTCCATTTAGGCTTGGGTTTTAATAAGTCTATGTTAAAATGCCCAAGAATAATTGTTTCATAGTTTAAAAATGTCACTTCATCCATAAGGAAGTTAAGTTTTTCAAACCAGCCTGTGGTTTCTGAAGGATGTCTATATATGAATCCTATTAATATTGGATTATTGTGTTTTAATTTTATTTCAACCCAAATAGATTCAATGTCATAAACATCAAAGTTGTGTAGTCTTTTACAACTCAGTGAGGAAGCAAAATATGTTAATAAACCAGTGGACTTGGGCTTGTGTGGATCATGGCGGAAGATCTGATATCCTGGAATATTCATGCATGCATCAGTTACATGTGGTGAGAGTCGAGATTCAGCGAGGCAAAACAAATGAAACTGATTCCCATCATTGTGCAGTATGGTCGAAATATCATCTTTTTTGTTCGTTGCATTGTTGATATTCAGGTAGCCTACACGGAGGCCTTACTTTGTGGGCCACTTACCTGAAGTTAGAGACATGTCAAGATTAATTGTTTTTATATATGTGTATTATATAAGATCTATCAAAATACGAGACTTGATTATAAAATTAAAAATAAAAATAAAAGCCTAATAAATGAATATAGTATATTAAAAAAATAAAATTTTAACACTCAAAGAAGGCAAAATAAACTGAAATACAATTTCAAGAGCTTTAATATAATAACACAAATCAAAATTTGCATGGAATCAATGTGTTATAAAAAAAAAAAAATTGAATCCAGTCCAGTTTTTACATAGTCGATATAGTTATATAAAAAAATATTAAAGCATAGAAGTTGGGAAAAAATATTTTGGGTAAATCTAAGATACCACAATTTGTTTACTAAATCAGTATAATCAATCACACACCAAATATGAATATGATACTAAACACAAAGAGATACAGTGACAAAGAATAATAGATAAAAAAGCAAACGAAAAATAGTAATTATTTCTTGCAGAATTGGTTCAATGCTCCAATCCACATCAACCCAACAACTGCTTAGTTGCAAGAGTTTCTGGTATCCCGATATACCTGCTAGATATAAAAGGCAATTTATCCACTCAAAAATAGAGAATTTACATAGAGAACATACATACATACATACACACATACACACATACACACATACATACATACATACATACATACATACATACATACATACACACACACATATATACGTACAGACACACACACACACACACACACACACACACACACACACACACACACATATATATATATATATATATTATATATATATATTATTATATATATATATATATATATATATATATATATATATATATATATATATATAGTAGGCACTCATCAGTCTCGGAAGACTATGGAGTTGCGCTCTAGTCTTTAGAGCGCAAAGCCTGGGCAAGTATGTATGGAGGGCAAGCTGTTACCCATGCAGCAGACCCCCCCTCTCCACGGCACTGGAATGATCCATTGGAAGGACATTGACCGATACGAATGGTTCCAGTACCGTCGCAGAAGCCACCAGGACGCTGCCATATACCTACAGCCCCGAGCTGCCCTGGGACTCCAACTCCCCGATTTTTCCTCAGGGATGGTGTCTAAACACGACACCTGTCTGCATGCTGGTTTGTTATAATTTTGTCATCCGCTCCTACCGGCACACGATGGCCTACTCTTCCGAAAGGTGGAACGGGGTTTTAACGTGTGCGCAAGATGTTCTGCGTGCATTCGCACACGGGGCCTCGGTTTCGAGTCTCATCCGAATGACTTTGACATTCAGTTCGATTTTTTCGTCAAACTGGGAAGAAAGGGCGAGGCTGGGTACAAACCCAGAAACTCAAGATTTACATATTGGCAGGCGAACGTCTTAACCATCCTGCCACCGTCCTTCACACACACACACACACACACACACACACACACACACACACACACACACACACATATATATATATATATATATATATATATATATATTATATATATATATATATATATATATATATATATATATATATATATATATATATATATATATATAATTTTTGCTTTGTCAGCATTTCTGCCTTGCATGACTTCGTTAGATCGAGGACTGCTCTGCAGCCTGACACTGTGTTGATATCTGACTGTGTCCTTGATCTGAGAGCTGGACCCAGATATTGGATGTGAAACCGTGTATTAGAGGTTTCCAATTCCAATTCCATAATTATACTTGACTACCTCAAAACAGAGTTATTCAGTTAGGTCACAGGCTGGACCCAGATACTGGATGTGAAACCGTGTATTAGAGGTTTCCAATTCCAATTCCATATACTTGACTACCTCAAAACAGAGTTATTCAGTTAGGTCACAGGCAAAGGATTACACTTCTAAAGGATAAAAGCATGTATCACGTAATGTCACCACAGAGATCACAGTTTACAGCACTGTACAAAACTAACACATAATGCTCTCAGTGAAAACAACACACCTCTGACAACACCCCCCCTCCCAACAACATGTTTCTGCAACAAAGTCATGCAAGCTTTCCACGCGACCCTCGATATACAAGACTCATATTTACGCGCAGATGTGCAAGCACACATGCGCACATACAAGCAGTACATTCTTTCTCTGTCTGTCTATCTGTCTGTCTGAATCGGAACCGGAATCACAGAGCATGTAAACGAAAGCATGTAAATCTGGTTGACGAAGCAAGTGAGTATGGGTAACAGAGAACCAAGTTCATTCCTCACACTAAAAGGCTGATCAGCACCACTGCCTGTCAAAGGTCTGCTGCAGACTCGGCCAAGGCCCATTAGAAGGACAAAAAGGTTTGAGCCTTCTACTCCATGTCGCCTGTTCGTCTGCCTCGCTTGGTTCGTTTCTGAAACAGTCACACCGAAGCACCATGCATCAAACAGTAAATATACACATAAAGTAATAAACCTCACACAAACCAGGTTGCTATTAAAAGAAAAATCATTTTTATACAGCAACCCTTTGAATGCCAAAACTCTTTTACGATGTAAAAGATGAAAACCAATTGAAAATGATGAGACTTTTGCTTCTTTTTTTCAAAGCCATGACTTTTGGAAATCAATGTACATGCACGTGTATAAAGCCATTAGGTTTCACAAAACTACATGAGATGTTTAAAAACATTATGCTTTCACAAAAGACTTGATCTAGTGTTTAATACAGGTTGATATGCTTTGAAGCGTACCAGTGTAATGCTCTAATGAAAAAAACCCACATCAGTACAACAGTGTCAACGAAAACTGATTGCAAGGAAAATGTCACATACATGCAAGAAAAAATTCATAAAACATTATATTCTATGTAATTTAGCCCCCTTTTTTTTTATCTTGACCCCCCCCCCCCTCTTTCCCAAACAATCAGCCCATTCATTAACCAAGCCAATCAGTCAGCCAGCCAATCAACCACTTGACCATCCAGCCCCGTACTTCCCCGAAAACTGAACCAATACCCGAAATCTGGCATCAAAACTACTTTGTTTTTTAACTGAGTGCTGTGTATCATGCTAATACTCCTAAATATCAATTTCAACTGCTCGTAAAATCGGTAACTATTCAAAAGAGTAGACTGACTTCACGACGTTGGCTTTGGCCTTCTACGTACCGTCAACATTGAGAAATGTTTCCATGAGTGTAAACCCACCTTCGTTTTTCGGACTCCACAGCACATGTATGAGAAGAATCCGTGTTTTCTGGAACGATCTGGGGATGGAGCATGCTCTACGTCTGGCTGACAGTCCGCCTCCGTTTCAAAGGACTCCAATGTCGCTCCACGGCTGGGTTTTGAACAGGAAAAATATTTCATGACATGTGCATCTTTTTTTTTCTCGTCAACACATGTAGCGAAATTACAGGAAACACACCAGCCGCCATGGTGCAGTGGTTAGCGCCTTGAAATTTGAACTAGAAGGTCGAGGGTTCGATTCCCATAAGAGTCATAGGGATTTTTCGGACTCCAGCCGGCTCCTACCCAGAGTGACTGTGCTGTGGGTTCAGTGGGGAGACTGGGACCACACAGTCGAGCTTCATCCACTTTACGGATGCGAGTTTGAGAGTGTTGCTCTAATTACCTGACCAACACTGCAGGTGTCTGTATCTCTCGGGCCCGGTTAACGCCGGGATATATTATGATAGTAAGCGTCGAGTACAACCCTGTCAAGTAGTCTCAAAGCAGGTGCACTTCCATAGCTGCATCATTACATCATCTTCATTACCATTGATCATCATGCAATAATAAAAATTGCCTCTGATTCGGTAGCCTCCGTTGCTCTGGTCTCATGGTGATCTCAGATTCGGCAGAGCTCTGAACAAACCCCCAGGACTGGGCATGACTTACTTGACTTATGCCTGTGAATTCCCTTGGGAACAAAGGGCCGCAACAACACTCCTCCAACAGACTCGGTTCTGGGAGATCCTCTTCAGCTCGGCCCATGTCATCCTGGCTGCCTTGTCTCTGCTTCAATGCTTCTGCATCAGGTCTGTTTTTGTTGATCCACTTTCCACTTCCCTTGTGGGTTCCAGTCGAGGGCCTGCCTGGTGACATTTGAAGCAGGCTTGCGAGCGTATGGCCGATCCATCCCCATTTCCTTTTCTTGATCTCCGTCTGGATTGGAGCGTGTCTGGTCCTGTCCCACAGTTCTTCATTTCAGACGACTTCTGGCCACCTGATACGGAGGATTTTCCTAAGACATCTGTTGGTGAATGTCTGGAGTTTGTGGGTGTTGGTCTTTAGTTAGTTAGTTAGTTCTTCAGTTTAACGTCCTTCCACTAAATAGTGATATCAGACGGTGTGTTGGTCTTTGTTACCCACCAGGTTTCTTAGCCATACAGGACTGGGCATAGCTCTACACAAACCACCCAGGATTGAATGATCCTGTAAACCAGCTTGGGCCTGTAGGACAACAGTCCTGGACTTGAGCCAGAAGGAAAGACTCCCTGTCCTACTCTTAACCGGATTCACCAGATTGTAGAATCTGTCTACCCACTAGCCAAAGCAAGACGTGATGAGAAGGACAGGAGTTGGACAGTACAGTACCCTGAAGAAGAAACAGCTGACGTAATTTAACTCTATAATTACAGGAACAAGAGTACATCAGAAAAGCCTTTACTTGGAGTTTGACAATTTTAGCACAACGCTGCTGAGGTCTTACCTATGGTTCTGTGACAAGCAGATGAAAACGCTTATCTGTATCTCATGCCTTCACAATAATATTTTTTTCAAAGGGATGATTCTATGAACACTGCATTGAAATTGGTTTAATTTCCTCTAAGTACCATTTGAGTCCAATCAAAAAGACATTATCTGAAGGCTGTATTCACCAGGCAGCTGAACTTAGCTTGTTATCAGCCTTAGAGCTGACAGAGACACATTAGCAGACAGAAGACTATGTCTCAAAAACTCAATGTCCACCTTTCCTACCTGGGCTGGCCAACAGCAGAGATCATTATGGGATGGTGCTTGATTTGCCAGTGGGCTACTTGATCCACACAAGTAAGGGGTACACACTTGTGCAGACTCAGGAATTAACATAACTGTCATGTAGAAAAATAGTTCACGAGTCTAAAACTAGATATTGAGTCCTGTTTCCTGATATCTAGTATCCGTTTCCATCACTCGTTTTCTTCCTAATATGCTCCTGACTAAAAGAAAAGGTGATTTTGACCATGGTTCTAAATGAAGTGAGACACGGGTCCAAAAGTGGCCCCAAACATTTTTTTTTTAGTATTAAAAATTGCTGGATGCATTTATGGAGATCTCCCTGTGTAAAATTAAAGAATTCAGATGTAAAATATGTCTGTAGAAACAGGTTACTCATACTTGTTATAGAAAAAAGGCTTAGGATTTTGAAATACTTAGTTTTGGTGGCCATATTGGATTGTTTCCATGGCAACAGTGCAGAAAACTGAGTAAATCTTTTATTTTTATGCTTTACAAGTGATGCCCTTTCAATATATAGCATAACTTTTAACATGGGCTTGTAAACAAAATTTCATCAGTTTCGACCCCAGTGTCCCACCTTAAAACGGTAATGAATGGGTTAATCCACACAAAACTGGGTATGGCTAGGATCACAGCTTGAATTCATAAACAGACAGCATTAAAAGCAAACACATCCATGTGCTGTGCACACGCCCAGAACACTTCCTCACACACACACACACACACACACACACACACACAAACACACACACACACACACACACACACACACACACACACACACACACACACACACACGAGCAGCAGACAATCCAACCTTGGAAGGACAGGGTTTTGTCCCTCAGATGGTGCAGGGGGTGGAGAGGGGTGTGGAGTGATGTCAGGGTCTTCAGGTGCTCCGCCAGATCCAGCGACCTGCAGCACGCGCTGCCGGCTGACCTGCGCGCTGCTCTCACTCCCAATGTGCACATGATCCGTGTAGTTCACATTGATGATCATTGTCTTTGTAGGGCTAGAGGGTTGGGAGGTCATAGTGGATTGTGTTACAAACTTTCCACCGCAAGAATGTCCTACGGAAACTGGTATCTGGTCGCTGACAGCCTCAGAGTCTGCAACATGGGGCTGATTAGTACAAGCTTGGCTCTCTTGGATTGGTGTTCCTAACGTTGGATTCTTGCTACTGAGTTCGTCTTTCAGGTGTAAAAACAAAGGGCCTTGCAGCGGCTTGAGACCCTCAGCATCCCCTTCTCCTGAAAGCAGCTGGTTTTGAGGATGCTCTTCATGTAAGGTCTGATCTAACATGTCAGCATGAACCTCAAACCCTGCACTTGGTTCAACACTGGATAGACTTCTATCGCTGTATTCTGAGCAAGCTTTGGCTGAAGGACCTTCCTCACAGCCACGGTTTTTTTCTTGAACTTTTACCATGGAGGGCACATGAGGTACGCCTATCTTACGGTGCAAGGGCTCGTCCTCACTATCAATGAAGGGTAATTGATTCCAGGCGCCATTCTCTTGTGTTTTCGGGAAGCTTTGTTGGTCAGAGTGTGCTGCCATGGGTGGCACAGCTGGTTTCTCACTTTGCTCTCTGAATGCTTCTGCTTGACTGGCCCGGGGGGGATCTAGAGATCTCGTTTGAAAACCATCGCCATCATCAGCACCAGGCTTCTCCTCCTTTGTCAGAGCTTCGTGTTTTATTTCCCTCTCCTCATCAACGTTGAGTCTTTGTCCAGAGTAATCTACACTTAAAGGTTCTTTCGCCACTGTTTCCTCACACCAAGACGTTTCAGGTGACATGACCATGACTGCGTCTTCTTCTACAGTTCCTTCGGGAACAAGTGCAGTGCCTGTCAACTTCGTGTTGTATTGGTCAGTGTCGATGTTATTTGAACTCTGAAGAGGGGGCAGTGTATCCTGGCTTCTAGTTTGCTGCATGGGTTTGATAGAACCTGGTGCATTCGTTGGAATATAGTTAAGAGAGTCATGCTTTGTCAGGGGAAATGTTGAGTTTCCCAACTCTTCCATTTGATTTTCCCTGTATGTCGTGCTTACAACTGATGGAGAATGTTGTCCGTCTCTGGTCACAGCATCACGGTCTTTTTGTGTTGCCAGGGTCTCCAGAGGTGGCTTTGTTGCCAGGGGGTTCAAGTTAACATTGTAAACTAAAGTGACGTTTTCAGAGTCTGAAGATGCTTTCTGTGATTTCGAAGCGTCCCTCTGGAGGCCAGAGGAAACAGGGGCCGCATCCAGTAGTGTGCTGGAGATCTCCTGACTGGCCCCATCCTGCACTGAGTGAGGTGCATCTGGAGCTGCTTCTGTGTCCCCCTGTGCAGACTGCGGCACTTCCTTCTGCCCTCCTTCAGCTGGGGGACTGGTTCCCTGTCTGCTCGGGTTGTCCTGACCACTGTCCTCTCCAGGCTGAGGAGGGACAGCACAGAATCCTGTGTCAGCTGCTTTTCCAGCTCCGCCATCTGTTTGATGCAGGGCAAGAGGTGACCTTGCAGTGTTTTGTTCTTTGGCTTCTTTTGCTCCAGAGAGAGTCAGTGGCTGGCATTTCCCAGACCTGACATCAGGAACACGTTTTCTACAGCTTTCCTGAGGCTCACTCTCATCACTGGGGCTTTCATCCTTGTTCATTGCTGTGGTCACGAAGCTCCCATGTGCCAGAGGGCCATCTTCCATTTCTGAAGAAGATGTTTGTGAATCTTCACCAATAGCAGGCTGCTCCTTAAGTACTTCTTCAGAGCTTGTCCTTGAAGTTAGGGATTGAGCACTTTTGAGAGAAGAAGTGTCTGACGTAACATCTCCGGGAAGCCTGCTACCTCAACGACAAGTTTGAGGCGTGTGTCACTCATCGAGAGGGGACGGGGGGCTGGTGCTTGTCTGGTCTCAGGTGGTGATACATCTAACCGCAGTGCAGTTTTCTCTTCTCCTCTCTTTTCATCGCCTAGGAGACGATCCCTCAAAGTGGTATAAGAATTGTCATTATCATGGAAATAGATAGGCAATGTGTCATTCAAGGTGATCCTTTCCGTGGTTGGTTCTCTGTCTTCACCGAATCCATAGATAATGACAATGCAGTCAGAAACTCGGGTGAAGCTTTTGTGGGCTTTGATACTTCCGCTGATGTCCACACACTGTTGATCATCTTCATACTTGGGCGTCCACAGCTCAATGATGTTCCTGGTCATTTTACACACTTTTTCGATACACCTATACACACCCGTGGACAGCACTTCCCCATAACACTTTAATCGCAGGTCTGGATAGCGTTCCTTCAGGTTGTCCATGATCTTGGACGCAAGTCGTCCTTCCTTTCTGTGATGAATGAATACACCATGGTATTCGAATCCACAAGCCTCAGATTGTTCTGGACGGCAGTCAGACAAAGCTGCGCTTCTGGACACTGGTGCAGTTTCTGGGGACCCTGACGGGGAATGGGGGTCAGGGTGTGCTGGACCCCACCGCTCGGCGTCAGTACTGACCCTGCCAGACATGCTATGTGACTGGCCACCGCCGGGATAATCCAAACCATCCGCCATCTCTTTCAATGGGAATAAGCAGCAGACTCACCTTCCACGACCCTGTGAAGATGGAAAGAACAGTGGTTTACAAGAAAAAAAAAACCCACACGTTTTTAGCCCTTCACACACACACACGCACGGACACACACACACACACACACACACACACACACACACACACACACACACACACACACACACACACACACAACGGAGCAAGCTCCCAAGAAGTTTAAAATATATAAAAACAAAAACAAAAATCAGTTCAAGACACAGATGAAAAATCATTTAATGAGTAAATGTCTAGGAACTGACTTATAAAGCAATTAACCCTGATTACAGCAAATGAGGCAGCACTTTCTGCATCCCTTGAACATGTTTCAGATGTGATTTTTTAGGGACTGGAGATATTATTGCACTGTTACATGCTGTATGTGTATGTGGAAGACAGGGGAAGAGTGAGAGATTTTATTATTTTTCATACTAATTTTTAAGCTACTGTTAATGTTAACGAAAGCCTGTGAGTAATCTAAACAAGCACGTGCATAATTTACAAATTTTACAAGTGTGTAAAGGAGAAAACCAAATGGATGAAGTGATGATATTTTAACTTATTTTTGTTATCATGTCCTTTTTTAAAAATCCAATTGAACAGGTTTCAAGATGAATGTTCTTTTTGATGTTATTAATGATGGGATTATTAGTATTATTATAATTGTTCCTGTTTGGTTTGATAGTGTAGCTGACTGAATTAAAAAAAAACTTTATTATGTAGGGGTTCTTGATTGTTTGTAAAATGTGTATTATCATTATTATCTGTGTTTGGTTGGTTGTTTTTGTTCTCCCCTTCCTCCTTGATACCCCTTCCCCCGGTCTTTTTCAATTGTTTTTTTTTATATTTATAGTTATTGTTATGTTAATACTCTTAGTGGTGATGGGTGATTATCATATTGCTGTAAAATTATATCATTATCATTATGAGTGATTTATTAGTTTGAAATTTTGGTTGGTTTGAGTGTAACACTTATCAATATCAATTATTATCAATTTATCAATTTTTAGGGTGGTTTGTTCCTGTTTTTGTTTCTCCCTTTGTTTGCTTGTTTTTATTATATATATATACATACATATATATATATATATATATATATATATATATATATATATATATATATATAAAGTATGAATGTAAAAGAATGGATGATAGTGTAACCTGACATAACTGTTTAGATTTTTTTTCTGTGATTCTTTTAAAAGAAAAAAAAAACCCTCAGAGTGAATGTATGTGCGAGCAGGTATATACTTGTGTTTGTTTGTTTGTTTGTTTGTTTGTTTGTTTGTTTGTTTGTTTGTGTGTGTGTGTGTGTGTGTGTGTGTGTGTGTGTGTGTGTGTGTGCGCGCGCGGGTATGTAGGTGTGCGTGCGTGCGTGCACGCGCGCGCGCGTGTTTGTGTATGTAAAGTCTACGTGAAAGAGTGAGGCTTACAGTGCATTATTATTATTAGTAGTAGTAGTAGTAGTATTAGTATTATTATTACTATTATTATTATTATTATTATTACTTTCTTTTATTATTATAATATTTTCTTTAGTTCCTTTTGAGTCTTTTTTTAATTATGATTTGAAATAATGTTGTAGCTAAATATGTTTTGGATTTTGTTGTTGTATTTTAATGGTTTGTTTGCTGTTTCATTTTTAATAGTTTGTTTTTTTTTCGTTGTTTTTGTTTGTTTTTTATGTTACATAGTTGGCTTGATGAAAAAAAGCAAATTGATTGCTCACTCAATGTACCATCTGGAAATAAAATTTTGACTTTGGCTTTGGCTTTGGTTTTGACTTTCACACACACACACGCACGCACGCACGCACACACACACACACACACACACGCACGCACACACACACACGCACGCACGCACGCACATACACACACGCACGCACGCACGCACGCACACACACACACATTCTGGCACTGGCGTCTCTTTTAATTGATTGGCCTGTTTCAGATTATAATGACAGCACTGGGTCTTGGAACAGCTTTTTTCTTTAATGTGGGGAGTGGTCAAAGCACTCGCTTACCCTGAGCTAATGTTAAGCAGCATCGAGCATGGTAACCGAGCTGATGGGTAACCATTTGCAGGCCTTGGGTTTTGAAGTATAACCTCCTCCCCCTTCCCCTCAATTCACCCAGCTGTAAATGGGTACCTGCCCTGTTTAGGGTCGGGGAAGGTAAAGCAGCGAGGGAGAGGAGATGGGCGCCGCCCTCAAGATGCTGGCCTCTAGAGAAGCTGAGGTCTCCGATATCTCGTTCCCCAATAGTGGTCAAAACATTGCACTAGCAAATTTGACGACCCAGGTTCTATTCCCGTTCGAAGGGATTTTTTTCCCCTGGAGTTAACATCAGTGCCGACTCCACTCCTCCAAAATTCCTTCGGATGAGACTATAAACCGAGGCCCCGTGTGCGAACGCACGCAGAAAATCTTGCACACACGTAAATCCCATTCCGCCTTTCGTAAAAGTAGGCCATTGTATGCCGGTGGGAACAGATGTCAAAATTTACAAAACTGCATGCACGTGGGGACTGGTTGTAAAAAAGTACACGAGTGCTTATTCCAGTATCCTCGATATAAAAGAATAAATCAAAATTTAAAAAAAATACTGCATAGGTTATGGGAACAACAGTTTCTGTATAGACAACTTGCATTGCAGCGAATCCTCTTTAAAATGATACAATACATTTTCATTTAAAGGTAACGCTCCACCACATAAGGAGTCACATTGCACCAGAGGTCAGTTTTTAGTTATTTACAAGTTATTAATCTACAATAAAAAGGCTATTCAATGTAACAAAAACAGATTCAAAATCGGACAATTCTGAGCAAAGTTATTACAATATGAAATGATAGACTGCAGGATGTGACAAAAATGAGAAACAGGCAAGTTTATTTTCGTGACAGGTTGTCAGAATGAGGGCTTGGGTATTTTAAAAACATTTAAAAGCAAAAGGAATAAAAAAATGATGCCTGATATTTCATTACAAGGTAGAATAACCGATATGGTTAAATAATCGATCAACATCTCAAAATTGACAACTTGACCCCCACCTACCTTTAATGGCTCCTAGCGCAAAATTGGATGATGTGCTAAGCAACTCATTTCGTGGTGGAGCGTCACTTTTCTGTGCTCTCTTCCCAGGTAGGATTGCGTAGTGCCTGGTCTTCTCCTGTGCATGTGAAATTCTGCAATGGTCTGTCCCTCCGCCTCATTCCGACTTCACAGCAGCTCTTTTTTTTTTTTTTTTTTTTGCTGCCTCGTCTTTTGTTACGTTCCCGTACTGCTGTTCCCACGCCGCTCATTTCAATCTCCCCGCCACAGCCATACCCAGATTCGTTGTGTCTCACCCCCGGGGTCGGGAGTCCACAGGGAGCTCATCAATATTAGGCCGCCGCGGGGCCACCAGCCAGAGGGGCCCTGCACTTCTGCTGGGTCACTTTGGTGGTGTTCAGTGGTGCCTGTTCTGAGCTAACATACGCAGGACACCACCTACTAAGCCCCCTACTAACGACAGTATTAGCTCAGTCGCGGAGCCAGACTGAGTGAGTCACCCACCCAAGGTGGCGACCACCACAACGTCCCTCCAACGACCGCCTCCCCACGAACCCCCAACCCCAAAGGCTTCGACACAAATTCACCACAGGCACAGAAGCGTATGGGGAAACCGAATCTGAGGTCACCATGAGACCAGAGCAACGGAGGCCACCGAATCAGAGGCAATTTTTATTATTGCATGATGATCAATGATGATGATGATGATGTAATGATGCTGCTGTGGAGGTGCATCCGCTTTGAGACTACTTGACAGGGTTGTTCTCTACGCTTACTGTCATAATATATCCCGGCGTCAACCAGGCCCGAGAGATACAGACACCTGCAGTGTTGGTCAGGTAATTTGAGCAACACTCTCAAATTCGCATCCGTAAAGTGGATGAAGCTCGACTGTGTGGTCCCAGTCTCCCCACTGAGCCCACAGCACACTCACTCTGGGTAGGAGCCGGCCGGAGCCCGAAAAAATCCCTATGACTTATGGGATTCGAACCCGCGACCTTCCAGTCCGGAATCCACGGCGCTAACCACTGCGCCATGGCGGCTGGTTTCACAGCAGCTCTTTGTTTGTACAGGTTGCATGCTGTGCGCGCGCGCGCGCGCGCGCGCGCGCGCGCGCACGCGCGTGTGTGTGTGTGTGTGTGTGTGTGTGTGTGTGTGTGTGTGTGGTGTGTGTGAGTGTGTGTGTGTGACGTGTGTGTGTGTGTGTGTGTGTGTGTGTGTGTGTGTGTGTGTGTGTGTGTGTGTGTGTGTGTGTGTGAGTGTG
>CM060335.1:47503622-47506122 GCA_030674155.1 Stramonita haemastoma
TAAAATATACCTTATATATCTGGTCTTCTCCCACCGCTTCCGTCTTGCTCAAGTTAGTCGCAGCCAATGAGTAGACTGCTTTCTTTTTTTAGAGCAATGACCGTGACCTTTGAAGTAAAACGAAAGATCCTGCAAGCTGATTGAGCAATAGAAGTTTACCTTCAGCGTGAAATCACCACAGATCAACTGATTTTGAACATGTTCAACACTGTCACAAAAATAAAAACAACAAGAAATGGAGAATTGAAATAGTTCACCTTCACTCAGCCTTGCTCAGGCCTAGTGGGGCCGACGCCTCTGACTCATCATGATCTACAGGTAACACTTGTCGTGGGCTAAAAGCCGTTATGATTTTGGCTTGAAATGAGCGACTAGGTGAAACAAAAAGTCGACACCGTCACTTCCAATACTGATGAGACAATCCACAATAAATTCAATTGCTCACAAACCTCAGCTAGAGCATGTTGAAGCAGGAACCTTCCGATGAACAACCCCGACTGAAGAGCACCAGGGGCTGCAACTCTAG
The DNA here is from genome assembly GCA_030674155.1 of Stramonita haemastoma. Lineage (NCBI taxonomy): Eukaryota > Metazoa > Mollusca > Gastropoda > Neogastropoda > Muricidae > Stramonita > Stramonita haemastoma. The sequence continues at coordinate 47,504,149 of CM060335.1, forward strand.
GCCTAGTGAAAGACGGGGCTGTGAAAAGTCTATCTATCTATCTATCCTTTAGTCTGGCGACCGTGGGGGCACCCCAGAAGACTTGACAACCAGTTCCCTCCATTCCTCTCTCTGTTCTGCCTTTCTCAAAGTTTTGTGGAGTTCTAGGCCTGTCCATTCACTGTTTGAATAGTCCGTACTGCAAAGCAAACCGCCTCCCCACCCCACCCTCACCCCCCAAACAATAGCAGCCCCTCTCCAACAGCCACCACCACCACCACCACCACCAAAACCCTCTAATAACTAGAATAGCATATAGACAGCAAACAAACAAAAATTTTATCTAAACATTTTAGTTGGACGTTTTTTTTCAACACGATTTTCAGTAATATTTTTCAAAAGGGTGTTCTGACTGGGTATCTGCCTTTGTTTACCACCCCACTGCATTGTCATCACTCAAATCTGCATATGCTGTATGCATTAGAGCGAGTGTCCTCATTTTGGCTTTTGTGTCCGCATTTGGCAGCTCGCTGGAAAAAACCCAGCCCCCACCCCCACCCCTCCCACCCCTCCCTATCCCCCCAAAAACAAAAACAACAAACCAACAACAACTAAAAACCCCAACACCAACCCGAAAGAAATAGGACCTTTATAGAAATGAACAGTTCACACAATAACATACTTGGCCAATACTAAGCACAAGGCGGTGACCCTCCACTGTTAACCCATACAGTTCGGCCAAGGCGTTGATACAAGGAAGGACAGTGGAATCGAGTGCATACCCTGTTTTTTTTTTAATCTGTATATAGTTGCACAGTTTTATTCTAAGATGAACATTTTATACAAGGTGGCAGCCCCGATGTGGCCGCTTTTGTCGGTGTGGCTATAAACAACAGGAAATTGAGTTTGGTTTATTGTTGTTGTGATTAAATTAACGTCCTAGCGGAGATTTTCCGATTCAGGGATTGATTGAGTTTGGACTGAATCTGCCACTGTAAATAAGGCCTAAGCCAAGCATTGAGTAGGCTGAATCGGGAAATTCGCCTAAGAATGAGTGAGAGAGGAGCCACAGGATAAAGTCATCTCGATTTAAATAGGGTAGCTCCGGGATTTCCCTGTTTGCAAGTTTGCATAAAAAAATATGCTACTAAAATAAGGTTAAGGTAAAGGTATAACCATAACCTAGGTGGTCGTAGGGGTGCGAGGTGTCAGAGACCTCAGCTTCTCTAGGAGCCAGCATGTTGAGGGCGGCGCCCATCTCTTCTCCCTCGATGCTTTACCTTCCCTGACCCTAAAGAGGGCAGATACCCGTTTACAGCGGGGTGAACTGGGGGGACTGTACCGAAGCCAAGGCGCACAAACGGTCACCCATCCAACTGGTAAGGTTCCACGCTCGACGCTGCTTAACTTGATTGGGGAAAGCCAGCGCTCTGACCACTGAGCTATCCCGCCCCCATGCTCCTAAAATATAAGATGGAAATAATATTTTTTAAAAAGGCGCAGCAACCTTTCAGATGCCCTTTTTATTCATCACCGTGATCAATTTTTCTTCTTTTATCAGAATGTAGCTGATCTATCTAAACACAATTTTATATCCCTCACTGGAAACAGAACCATGATCCATGGAGTTTCAATGTGGACAGTTTTGTGGCTATGTGTGTCTCTGTCTCTACGTATCGCCGTCTGTCTGTCTGTCTGTCCGTCTCTCCCTCTATGTCTGTCTGTCTGTCTGTCTCCCTCCCTCTCTCTTTCTCTGGGGGATGCATGTGTGTGTGTGTGTGTGTGTGTGTGTGTGTGTGTGTGTGTGTGTGTGTGTGCACGCGCGCACGTGTGTGTATGTGTGTGTGTGCAGTAGTAGTAGTAGTAGTAGTAGTAGTCGTCTTCAATTTTACGTCCTTCCACATAAAGTGTGTGTTTGTGTACGCACGCGCGCACGCACGCATGCGCACACATGCACAAAAATACCCACCCATACAAATGTTTAATCTTTCCTCG
>CM060335.1:47521122-47526122 GCA_030674155.1 Stramonita haemastoma
TAAGAGTCCATGATTCACAGCCATATAGGAGGATAGATATCACGAGGGATTTGTAAAGGTGGTATTTGGTGCAGAAGCTGATGTTGTTGCTTCTGATGATCTTCTTGAGTCTGACTAGAGCAGATGTTGCTGTTGCAATGCGAGCTTTCACTTCATTGTTTGATGTGCCATCTTTTGTTAGGATGGAGCCTAAGTATTTGAATTGGCTCACCTCTTCTAGTGTTTCTCCATTCATCTTTATGTCCGTGCTGTCATTACTCGCGCTGTTGACCATGATCTTTGATTTCTCTGTACTGACCTCCATGCCGTATGCGCTCGCTCGATCTGTTAGACTGTCTGTGAGGATTTGCAGTTCTTGTTTGCTGCTGCCCATGAGGTCAATGTCATCTGCAAATCTGAGGTTGCAAAGGGGTCTTCCACCAATGGAGACGGAAGTGTGGTGGTTTTGCAGTGTCTCTGTCATGATGTTTTTGAGGAAGAGGTTGAAGAGTACAGGTGAGAAAAGGCAGCCCTGGCGAACCCCAACCGTGGTCTTGAAGAACTCGCCCACGTGATTGTTCATGAAAACTGCACTTTTTGCGTTCTCGTACAGAGCCTTGATGACTTCAATTAGGCAGCTGTCAATGTTGAAGTGCCTGAGTACTTGCCAGAGGCCGTCATACCATACCCTGTCAAAGGCCTTTTTGAAGTCTATGAAATTGTGGTACAAGTCTTTTTGGTGTTGGAGATGCTTCTCTATCAGAATTCTCAGATTGAAAATTTGTTCCATTGTGCTGCGTTTTGGTCTAAAGCCCGCTTATTCTTCTGCCAGGAGTTTTTCCGCTTGGTTTTTCAGTCTGTTGAGGACTACCTGCAGCATGATCTTGCTAGGATGACTTATGAGACTGATGGTTCTGTAGTTCTGGCATTGCTTGAGGTTTCCTTTCTTTGGCAGGGGTATTACAAGAGACTGTGTCCATTCTTTTGGCCATTCTTTGGTGTCGTGGATCTTCTGACAAAGTTCTGTGAATCGCCTTGCTGTTTCATTCCCTCCATTTTTTATGAGTTCAGCTGGGATGTTATCGATTCCAGGGGACTTCCCCTTCTTCGATTGTTTAATAGCTGCATCTACTTCACACTTTAGTATTGGTGGGTCTTTATCTTGGTGTTCAGGGGGTTTGTCAGAAACTATGTTGGTATCTGGGCGTAGTGGGTAGTTGTACAATCCCTCACAGTATTCTGTCCAGCGTTGGAGGATGGCATTGTTTTCCGTTAAAAGATTTCCTTCTTTGTCTTCAATGACAGAGGCTTTAGGCTGTGTGGTTTTCGTTAGTGCTTTCAAAGTGTCGTAAGCTGTTTTGCTGTTTCCCTTGGTCGTTCCAGCTTCGATGTTGTTGCATTGTTCTTCTATCCACGCTTCTTTGGCTTCTCTCATCTTTTTCCTCACTTCTCTGTGGCTATCCATGTACTTCTTGTAAGCTTCTTGACTTGTGAACTTTTGTTTTTTAAGTTCTCTTCTTTTGTCGCAGAGGTCAAGAACCTCATTTGTCACCCAGGGTTGTTTCTTTGTTCTGCTTCTTCCTAATGTTTCTTCTGCTGCTGTCGTTAGCACTTCTTTGATGTTGTTGGCCAATGTGTCCACATCATTGTCGATGGCTGTGAGTGCGGCGAACTTTCCTCCAATGTTGGCTTGGAAGATCTCAACCACTGTTGGGTCTTTGAGTTTTTCCAGGTCGAATCTTATGCGTGGGCTTTTTGGCTGTTGTTTTGCTTTCAGTTTCAGCCTGATGGTGGTAAGTACAAGGTCGTGGTCACTGCCAATGTCAGCTCCTGGGAATGTTCTTGTGTTTGCCTTGTTTATGCTGGATTTGAATCTTTGGGGTGACAGAATGTAATCAATTTGATTATGAATCAGACCATTTGGTGAGTGCCAGGTTGATGTTCTGGATGGCTTGTGAGGGTGGAGTGTGTTAGCCAAAGTCAGTTTGTGCTTCTTTGCGAATTCCAGCAGCCGCTGTCCTCTGTCATTTGTTTCTCCCAGTCCAAATTGTCCTGTGGTTCCTGCCCAGGTGTCAGAGGCATCAGGTCCCACCTTAGCATTCCAGTCGCCTTCCACAATAAGGATGTCTTTTTTGGGCGTTTTGGAGATGACGTTTTCAAGTTCTTCATAGAATTCTTCTATCTGATCATCATCGTAGTCAGATGTTGGAGCATACACTTGGATGATGGTGAGATTCTGGGGTTTTGCAGAAACTCTGATTGAGATGAGTCTGCTGGATACTGGTGTGCAGCTGATGATGCTTGACACAATCTCTTTCCTGACAATAAAGCCTACTCCATGTTGATGTAGTTTCTCTTCTCCGCTGTACCATATTTTGTGGCCGTCTTGCGTGGTTGTTTCTCCGAAGCCAATCCATCTGACTTCCGCAAGCCCTAGGATGTCCCATTTATACCTCTGCAATTCATGTGTAAGTTCCTGTACTCTTCCTGTTTGGTACAGAGTCCTTACATTCCATGTACCAATGGTTGCCCCTTTATCTGGAAGCTTTAGAGTTGGTTCTGCCCCAGTAGCACACTTGTCACTCCCACCCTGGAGGCTTGCAGTGGGTAGCGCGGTCGTTGTTGATCCGGGCCTCGACCGATCCGGCATGTCTTTCTGTTTTGTTTTTCTCATCATGTCCTTGCAGTGGGCTTGAGGAAGCTTGGTGGCGCCCATCTCCTCTCCAAGACTCCTACTGGTGGGTAAGAATGCACCAGCCCCTCACAACGTTTCTCCCGCCAGTAGAAGCGGTTACCGGGGTGTGGGTGAGTTAAGTACCCGGACCCAGAAGTGAGAGTTGAGTGCCAAGTGAGGACCAGTGCTCCCGTCCATCCCGAAGGATGCTACTGCCAGGTTTACAAAGGTACCACCTCTCCTTAAGCACCCCATACACGCCCTACGCACTTTTAGCGCACGTAAAAAACCCAACGGCAGCAAGAGAGTTGGGCCTGGCAAAATTCTGTAGGAAAAAGCCACTCTGATAGGGAAACAAATACAGTTGCAAACAGGAAAAAGCAACCCCCCCCCCCAAACAAACAAAAAAAAACGTAAAGAAAAGAGTGGCGCGGCTCTTGTGGCGACGCACTCTTCCTGGGGGAGACCAGAGCGAACTTCACGCAGAGAGATCTGTCGTAAGTTAAGACGGCATACAAAATACAAACATCCTGCGCACACGTTAAAGCCCGTTCCACTTTTCGAAGAGTAGGCCATCGTGTGCCGGAGAGAACGGATGACAAAAGTGACAAAACTGCATACACACGGGAACAGGATGTAAAACAAAAGCACATGAATGCTTATTCCATTATCATCGAAATGAAAGAATAAATAAATCGGTAAATAGGTAGACAGACAGACAGACAGACAGATAGATAGATAGATAGATAGATAGATAGATAGATAGATAGATAGATAGATAGATAGATAGATAGATAGATAGATAGATAAACAAATAAATGAATGAATAAACAAGTAAATAAATAAATAAATAAATAAAATCGACATAGCAATCGTTCACTCTTGGTCAGGCCATAGAGAGTGACAAGGCTGAAGGTCAGTGAGGTACCAAGTCCTATGTCACACTGCTGTCATGCTGACATGTCACACTGCTGTCACGCTGACATGTCACACTGCTGTCACGCTGACATGCCACACTGCTGTCATGCTGACATGTCACACTGCTGTCATGCTGACATGTCACACTGCTGTCATGCTGACATGTCACACTGCTGTCATGCTGACATGTCACACTGCTGTCACGCTGACATGTCACACTGCTGTCATGATGACATGTCACACTGCTGTCATGCTGACATGTCACAATGCTGTCACGCTGACATGTCACACTGCTGTCACGCTGACATGTCACACTGCTGTCACGCTGACATGTCACACTGCTGTCACGCTGACATGTCACACTGCTGTCATGCTGACATGTCACACTGCTGTCACGCTGACATGTTACACTGCTGTCATGCTGACATGTCACACTGCTGTCACGCTGACATGTCACATTGCACTGCTGTCATGCTGACATGTCACACTGCTGTCATGCTGACATGTCACAGTGAGGGTCTCTGCAGCCATCACCAGCTCCTAGCATCACGGTCTCTGTACACTCTCCTTTAAAAGATGAAGAAAACAATCCTCTGAAGTCGGAGAACAGCTGCCTGTTATGGCGGCCAGGTACTTGAATGCAGTCACACACGCAAACATGTTTTCATCCAGTGTGTACTGGCAACGTTACAGTGATGCCCGGGTGGGATTGAGTGAGGCAGAGGCAGAGTGCATACAATGGGTGACCCCCAGGGTGTTGAGCTGGGGTATGTGCAACAACAACAGCAACATCAGCAACAGCGACAACAACAGCAACATCAGCAGCAACAACAACAACAGCAGCAGCAGCAACAATAACAACAGCAATGACAGCAGCAGCAGCAACAACAATAACAATAACAGCAGCAACAACAACAATAACAGCAGCAACAACAACAACAACAGCAGAAATAACAGCAGCAACAACAACAGCAGCAGCAACAACAACAACAGAAACAACAACAACAACAGCAACAAACAACACAGCAGCAGCAGCAGCAGCAACAACAACAACAACAGCACCAGCAACAACAACTACCACCACCATCACCAGCAATCTCTCCCTCCCTCCCTCCCTCTCCCCTCCCAGCTCCCCTCACAAGTCCTCAGGGAAAGGCAGACTCATACTGGAACAGCAGAAAATCCAGACGGAATCTTTCCCTCACCAGCTCCAGCAAATAACGCGGCACCCTTCTGTACATCCCCACCATCCTTCTCCGCCTCAAACTCAACCACTCAGAAGGCTTTAACCGCCACGTAGCAGACGACACAGACATCACATACTCCGTAAACACATCACGAGCCACAACAACCGGGACGTTGTGGGACAACCTAGAGGTCAACATCTCCTGAGGAAATACAGACGTTGGTGGCAAGTAGCCGCTGAGCT
>CM060335.1:47531122-47536122 GCA_030674155.1 Stramonita haemastoma
ACGTTAAATCCTGTTCCGCTTTTCGTAAGAGTCGGTCATTGTGTGCCGGTTGGAGCAGATGACAAGAGTTACAAAACTGCATACACACGGGGACTGTATGTAGAAAAAGCACATGCGTGCTTATTCCATTATCCTCGATATAAAAAAATGAATAAATAAATAGAAATTGACCTTTGGTGCAATGCCACTCATTCTGTGGTGGAGGGTCACATATTATCTAGGAACAGATGACATTTACAAAACTGCATACACACGGGGACTGGATGTAAAAAATCACAAGAGTGCTTATCCCATTATCCTCGATATAAAAGAATAAAATAAAAGATAAAAAAATTAATTAAATGAAAAATAAATAGGAAAACAGGAAGAAAAGTCACAAAAACGAAGGCGGGGTATGTCCCCTGCACACTCACTCGCTCCAAAGTCGGCTCCAGGGGTCTCGAGTGAACATGACGCGGCGAGTGTGGAAAATGACGTTATGTTCAAGCGCGTCATCGAAACGGAGACTCTTCTTTTTGCCGCCATGCAAATGGACGAAGATTCTGTCGATGTCGAAAGGAGAGCGGACAGGTCTGGAGGTCCAGGGGCTGTGGGCATCATTGTGCAGATAGAAGAAGATGCGCTTCCAGAACGTACACCCCACCTGTAGGTAAGGTAAAGGTAAAGGTGTCCCAAAACCTAGGCGGTGGTAGAGACCTCAGCTTCTCTAGGGGCCAGCATATTGAGGGCGGCGCCCATCTCCTCTCCCTCGCTGCTTTACCTTCCCTGACCCTAAAGAGGGCAGGTACCTATTTACAGCGGGGTGAACTGGGGGAACTGTACTGAAGCCAAGGCGTGCAAACGGTCACCCATCCAACTGGCAACCACGCTCGACGCTGCTGAACTTGGCTGGGGAAAAGCGAGTGCTCTGACCACTGAGCTATCCCGTTCCACCTATAGACCCGGGGGAAAAAACCCGACCTAGAAAAGATGGAGAATTGGGACCATTTGGGTTCCTTGCAGTGTAGTGTATTGTAGCCACTGTATTGTATTGTTTTGTATGTATTGTATAGTACTGTTTTGTATTTTGCTGAACTGAATTACATTGTTTTGTACTGTTTTCTCTCGACCCTCTCCCCCCCCCCCCCCTCCCCTGTACATTTTGTTTTGCAAATTGGGCGTTAGAACATCGTTCCTGCTTCTTGATTTTTGTTTGACTGTCTTCTCCATTGCCCTAGTCCTAGAGTCCACCCTCCACTCTCTTTGTGGGGATGGTGGGGAGGGGGGGTGGGGGGAAGAGGAGGAGGAGGGGGGGGGTTGTCGGTAAAAAATAGCAACCCCACCTTCTGGACATTCTGATCCAGGAATCCCCTCTTTTCAATCCTTCTCTTTGTTTCTGTCTCCATCCTTTTCACTTTTCCAATCTCTATCTTATCCATTTTCATCCTTTTTCGGTCCATTTTCCTACTACTTTTTGTTTTTATTTTATTTTTTAAAGGAAATACTCAAAAGACATCAATTCTCTTCCATGCAGACGTCGAACATACTGGCCCTGATTTGTCAGACGCTTAAAGGCAGCGCGTGTAATGCATTGTTGTGCGCCTATGACAGACAGCAATAGTTGCTGTCTGTGCGTTCGTAGAAGAAGTCCTTTAATTCTAAGCCAGACTGCTTTCGTTTTATAGTTCCTTTTCGCTGCAGCTACACACACAGACACACACAGACACACGCGCGCGCACGCACGCACACACACACACACAAGCAAATCAATGCTTATTCAATGTACCATCTGGAAATGAAAATTTGATTTGATTTGCTTTGATTTGACTTGATTTGAAATTTCACATACACACACACACGCACGCACGCACGCACGCACGCACACACACACACACAACCCAACACAATACAGCACACACACACACACACACACACACACACACACACACACACACACACACACACACACACACACACACACACACGCACACACACACACACGGACGAAATACGCACAGTCAAGCAAAGAAAGCAGTGGTTAGCGGCTAGGCAAAACACTATCTTACCTTAGGCACCCAGCACACGGTCAGGTTGGCAGGCAGATAGGCCAGCGGGTTTTGAACCCCACCCGGCACCCCTCCAGTGTCTCTCAGGGCCTCACACACAGATTGGTAGTGAGTCCACCGGGCCCCAAACACCCGGTTCAAATCCTCGGTCCCTGGTGAGGTCCCTGTAACGAAACAAGAGTTCATGAAGTTTATCTGTCTGTCTTTCTTTCTTTCTTTCTGTTGTTCTTTCTTTCTTTTTACCACTTTATGTCACAGCAGATTTCTCTGCGTGTAATTCGGGCTGCTCTCCACGGGGAGAGCACGTCGCCACAAGTGCAGCGCCTACCCATTATTTTTTTCCTGTATGCAATTGTATTTGTTTCCCTATCAGAGTGGCTTTTTTCTACAGAATTGTGCCAGGGACAACCCCTCTTGTTGCCGTGGGTTCTTTTATGTGCGCTAAATAATGATGTGTAACACACAGGACCTCGGTTTATCGTCTCATCCGAAAGACTAGCACCCAGACCACCACTCATGATTTAATGGATGGGGGAAATGTTTTGGGCCCAAACGGGATTCGAGTAGTAGTAGTAGTAGTAGTAGTAGTAGTAGTAGTAGTAGTAGTAGTAGTAGTAGTAGTAGTAGTAGTAGTAGTAGCAGCAGCAGTAGTAGTAGTATAGTAGTAGTAGTAGTAGTAGTAGTAGTAGTAGTAGTAGTAGAGCAGCAGCAGCAGCAGCAGCAGCAGCAGCAGCAGCAGCAGCAGCGAGCAGCAGCAGCAGCAGCAGCAGCAGCAGCAGCAGAGTAGTAGTAGTAGTAGTAGTAGTAGTAGCAGCGCAGCAGCAGCAGCAGCAGCAGCAGCAGCAGCAGCAGCAGCAGGAGCAGCAGCAGCAGTAGTAGTAGTAGCAGTGTGTGTGTCCACGCGCGCGCGCGTGTGTATGTGTATGTGTGCATGAATAAATGCCTACACGTGCTTGCATGCATCTTAAGAGTTCGATCCAGGCCAGTGGTTTGTTTTCAGAGCTATCCATCCCATTTCTCTTTGAAGTCAGGATTCTGACACAGCACAGCACAGTACAGTGACGCTGTACATAACCTTCACCCCACAACACAGATCCTCACAGAGGTCTGTCTTCTTTTACACAAAGTTAGTTGCAGCCAAACTTTAGATCAATGCATATCATCAATCGATATTCTCTTCCTCCCGAAAAGATGATATTGCGAAAGAGGTACCCCTACTCACTTCCCCTTCCCCCGGAGAAAAAAACAACCCTCCCCCCAAAAAAAATAAATAAATAAAAGGGCCAAGTTTGGCTACGGGTATAACCAGAAAAAAAGTGGATCATGTTGAATCTGGCAAAGGGTGAATGGAGCTTCGTGGTTAGAGCGTTACCAGTCTAAGGGTTCGAGTCTACAGCTGAGATTTCTGCTACAAAGATCCTACCGCGGTACACGATGGCCTACTCGTCTGGAAGGCGGAACGGGTTTCAACATCGTGTGTGTGAAAGATGTTTTGTGTGTGTTTGCACACACGGGGGCCTTGGTTTTTCGAAGTCTCTTCCAAAGGACTTTCAGGGGAGTGGAGTCGGTACTGATGCCTCACCCCTGGGGGCAGATCTCGAACAGCTGCCTCGGTGGCGGTGGCTCGAACCCGGGCCCACAGATCGCGAGTGCAAAGCTGAAACCACTAGGCTAACCCTCCCTCCCTCCCTCCTCTCCTCCCCCCCCCTTTTTCCCAGAGATGGACGGGCATTGTTGGTTTGACTTTTTCAATACAAAAAATGTAGAATACGCTTCAGTTCCATGGTCTGTTAACTTTTCAAAAAGTTTTTTTTTTTTTAAATATTTATTTATTTATTTATTTATTTATTTATTTATTTATTTATTTATTTATTTATTCTTTTATATCGAGGATAACAGAATAAGCAGTCATGTGCTTTTTTTCATCCGGTTCCCGTGTGTATGCAGTTTTTGTAAATATTGTCATCTGTTCCCACCGGCACACGATGGCCTACTCTTACGAAAAGCGGAACAGGATTTAACGTGTGCGCAAGATGTTCTGCGTTCGTTCGCACACGGGGCTTCGGTTTAAAGTCTCATCCGAAGGACTTTTGGGGAGAGTAGAGTCAGCACTGATGTTAACTCCAGGAGAAAATTCTCCTCGACGGGACTCGAACCCGGGTCGTCAAATTGCCAGCCTAATGTTCTGACCACTAGGCTATCGTCCCCCCCCTCTTTATGGGAGAGAGAGAGAGAGAGAGAGAGAGAGAGAGAGAGAGAGAGAGAGAGAGAGAGAGAGAGAGAGAGAGAGAGACAGACAGACAGACAGACAGACAGACAGACAGAAAAGACAGACAGAGGCAGACAGACAAACAGACAGGCAGACGCACAGACAGACAGACAGACAGACATCATATAATTACATTTTCAAGAAAGTTTTCAATATTATGTCAACGGAAAATAATTTTTCGTTTTTGGTTTTATATTACAATGTTGAAAATAGAATGGTTGAATGGGGCAACGTCAGATATAAAGGCTAATTTTTCTTCTGAATCCTTCACATTCCTAAAGGGGCGACAGGAAAGATGAACTAGAACTGGGATCCCTTGTAGGAATGTTGGGGGCCTGCCAGTAATAAATAGCATCCCCATCATCTGGAAACTCTCTGCTAAGCAGTTCCCTCTTTATCTATCCCCCTCCCTCTCTCTGTCTCTCGCTTTTCTTCCTGTCACCTCCTTCTTATCTGTTTTCTGCGTTCTTGGTCCATTCTCCTGCCTTTTCTTTTCAGAAAAACTTCAAAGAGAACAAGTCTCTCCCACACAGAAGTCGGATGCGCTGGGCCTGACTTGCCAGGCGCTTAACGGCAGTGGCAACGCTCATATAACAGACAACAATAGTTGCTGTCTAAGCGTTCAACGAAGAAGAAGAATGCAAAGAAGAATGCAAAGAATTGTGAAGAAGAATGCAAAGAAGAAG
>CM060335.1:47551122-47553622 GCA_030674155.1 Stramonita haemastoma
ATTGTATTACAAAAATTCAGTTACAAAAATATCACTAACGACAGAAAAAGATATCTTTTTCTGAAAGCCTTACACACAATTATAAAGTCAGGCTACGCACAACCTCAGGCTGATTTGACGCCATGAGGAAACAGAGTCTAAAAGAATTAGGCTGCCTACTATACTTTACAGGAATGTAACTCTGCCTAACATTCTCTAACTCTTATAGCATAATACAAAATGTACTTCATCCTCAAGTGCTTGTTTACATGGGAGCATGTCTATGTTCCCTCAGCTCTATGTTCCCTCAGCTCTATGTTCCCTCAGCTCTATGTTCCCTCAAGTCAATTTCATGATGACCAGAGGTCAACTAATGGTCAGAGTGACCAGTGACCAAGCAATGGTCAGAATGACTTGTAAAGCAATGGTTAAACTGACCAGTGGTCAAGAGTGAGTTTATAATGAAAATGACGTTTTATTATTTTTCTATCGAGGATAATGGAATAAGCACGCATGTGCTTTTTTACATTCAGTTCCCGTGTGTATGCAGTTTTGTAAATCTTGTCGTCTGTTCCCACCGGCACACAGTGGCCTACTCTTACGAAAAGCGGAACAGGATTTAACGTGAGCGCAAGATGTTCTGCGGGGCCTCGGTTTATAGTCTCATCTGAAGGATGAGAAAGAGAGAGGGAAAGAGAGAGAAGCAAACGAATGGACAGACATGCATACAGAAATACAGGCAGCAAAAAAGACAAATAGAGGAGTATGCAGAATCCAATTACACGCATTGAGACATAACTACACGCAAGTCTTGCAGTTTTAAGCGAGATAACGCATTTAAATCAAATGTTTTGTCCTTCCCATTGACTTCCAGAATGAGTAAAGCAAGAAATAATGATTGCCATTTTGCACATAAGCACATTATCAAAAAATCAAAAGAATTAATTAACAAAAGAAAATGATATAAAAAGAAACTTTTTAGTACGATCTCCAAGTTGTTCTCGGTGGAAGCATAGGAAAGCATAGGAAAAGTAGAGCTGAGGGAACATAGAGCTGAGGGAACATAGAGCTGAGGGAACATAGAGCTGAGGGAACATAGAGCTGAGGGAACATAGAGCTGAGGGAACATAGAACTGAGGGAACATAGAACTGAGGGAACATAGAGCTGAGGGAACATAGAACTGAGGGAGCATAGAGCTGAGGGAACATAGAACTGAGGGAACATAGAGCTGAGGGAGCATAGAGCTGAGGGAACATAGAACTGAGGGAGCATAGAGCTGAGGGAGCATAGAGCTGAGGGAACATAGAACTGAGGGAAACATAGAGCTGACCCGTTTACATAATGGGCATAGTAACCTGAGGTCATCAATATCATGTTCTCAGTATCTGAATTTATGCACATTTTATGTCTGATACACCAAGTCTAAACTTAGACATAACTCTTTTCAAATGTATGTCTATATCAAGTTTTAGATAAGGGCTAACATCATGTGAACTTATAAACTGTGCATATATTTGAAATCTTTCACGGGTTTGTATATGATCACTCCGTTGCTGCTATCGGTAGTCATTCAATCTTTGCCTGAAAGCGTTTATAAACGAGAGAGAGAGAGAGAGAGAGAGAGAGAGAGAGAGAGAGAGAGAGAGAGAGAGAGAGAGAGAGAGAGAGAGAGAGAGAGAGAGAGAGAGAGAGAGAGACAGACAGACAGACAGACAGACAGACAGACAGACAGACAGACAGACAGAGACAGACAGACAGACAGAGACATACAGAGACAGACAGACAGACAGAGAGAGAGAGAGAGAGAGAGAGAGAGAGAGAGAGAGAGAGAGAGAGAGAGAGAGAGAGAGAGAGAGAGAGAGAGAGAGAGAGAGCGAGCGAAAAAGACACATGTATACAAACATCAACTCCAAACACCAAGAACTTACCATTTGGCACAGTTTCGGTGGAAAGACGCCAAGGGCCTCGTCGACCAATGGCTGCACTTGCACGCGGGGCATTGTGGGCCAGAGTGACGTCATGAGGAGCAGGGTGAAGAAGGCCAGCAAGAGGAAGGGGGTGTTTCTGAAGAGATGACGTCGCCAACACACCGCCATCTGAAGGAGAGACATCTACTTGCTGCTGATCTGATCTGTACAGGTAGATTTTTGGTCTTTCCGATGAGACGATAAACCGAGGTCCCGTGTGTCACACATCCTTATTTAGCGCACGTGAAAGAACCCACTGCAACAAAAAGGTTGTGTCTGGCAAAATTCTGTAGAAAAAAAGCCACTCTGATAGGGAAACAAATACAGCTGCAGACAGGAAAAAGAAAAAAATAATAATGGGTAGGTGCTGCACTTGTGGCGACCTGCTCTCCCCGGGGAAAGCAGCCCGAATTTCACACAAAAATCTGCTGTGACATAAAGTGGTACAAAAATAAATAAAAATAATGCATGGACAGAGGGGGGTGGCTGACTGGATTGATTGACTGACTGACTGACTGACTGAATGATTGGTGCGTCTGTTGACTTAGTAATT
>CM060335.1:47563622-47608622 GCA_030674155.1 Stramonita haemastoma
GATATCTGAACTTAATTTTCCTGCAGATCTGCCAGTGCCTCAATCCTATGTCAGACAATTTTAGGATGAGATTTAATTCAAGATCTCCCGAGGTTTTTTCTTTTGTTGGTTTGTTTTTTGTTGTTCTTTTTTTTTGAAGGATATCCCGCGTGAACTTTTATGCTGCCACGCCTTTAATTCCCTCTACTTTGTGTAAACACACAAGCAAGGCAAGGCAAGGCAAAATCTTTTATTTCGAGGATAATGAATAAATACTCATGTGCTTTTTTACATCCAGTCCCCTGCCCAAATCAGGGATTACCCAAAAAACAAACCCACCTCTAACTAACCATAATAATAAACCAAATAACAAAAACAAGACAACAAGAACAGTAATAAACAGAAGACAAGATGTATGCACAGAAGATAATAATAAAATAACAAAAACGCAAACACAGAGAACTTTAAATTAGAAAATAAGCAATCAAATGATCAAGCAGAACATTAAGAACACACAGTAGACATCTCGTCATGAATACCAACAGCGATTAAGCACCAATGTCATAAAAAATATTCAACATGGGCCCAGAGTTTTGCCAAAGTTAAATCATTCTTTGAACAGGTACAAGGTAGACACATTGACAGATACAGCGTAGCTTATATGGAGAGCATTCAGCACTGGCATCAGCAATACCTAGAATACCCCCCCCCAAAAAAAAAAAAAAAAAAAAAAAGTGACCACAAGACAACAAACTGATGGTACTAAACACTAAAGATTATAGACATTACCGTAAGACAGAAAATTAAAACTGATGTACGACACAGCTAGAAATTCTAGACTATAAGACAAACAAAAAACCGCATGCAACCACACACTAGAAATAATTACATGTATGCACTATAAGACAACAATCTGATGCACACACGCCAGAAATTCTACACTAAAAGACAGCTATCTGATCAGAAATTCTGCACTATGAAACAACAATCTGATGCACTACACACTAGAAATTCTAAACTATGAAACAAAAAAAAAGATAGCATGGCACACTGGAAATTGTCGACTATAAGACCAAAAAATGATTGCACGGCACACTAGAGAACAGAGAGAAAGGATTGATTCTCGACTGTAAGACCTAAAAAAAACAAACCCAAAAAAACAACAAAAAACCCCCACAAACCCGAAGCCACCACCCACTAGCAATTCTGAACTATAAGACCAAAACAAAACAAAACAAAAAGCGGATGCCACTAGCTACACATAAGCGGGACAGCCTAGTGGCCAGAACATTGCGCTCGCAATTTGACAACCCAGGTTCGGTTCCCGTTCGAGGGGATTTTTCCTCCAGAGTTAACATCAGTGTTGACTCCACTCTGCCCAAAAGTCCTTCGGATGAGACTATAAACCGAGGCCCCGTGTGCGAATGCACGCAGAACATCTTGCTCACACGTTATATCCTGTTCCGCTTTTCGTAAGAGTAGGCCATTGTGTGTCAGTGGGAACAGATGACATGATTTACATAAAAAACTGCATACACACAGGGACTGGATGTAAAAAAAAAGCACATGACTGCTTATTCTATTATCCTCGATAATATTAAGAATAAATTAATTAACAACAAATAAATGAATAAGAAATTCTGGGCTTAAAAAACAACGCACTGATACCTCCAAGGAACACAAAATTCAAAACTTTAAAACAAAACAAAAAAACTCCCAACAACATCTGATGGCACCACCGTACAATATAGAAACTCTTAGACAACACTACACACACAGTAGAAACAATGAGTAGCCGACACTGTTCAACAAGGAGAATTGAAGGCTATCTCCTCACCTCTCCTCACATCACTCCGCTGCAGCAGCAGCAGCAGCAGCAATAGCAGGCAGCCAAAAGGTCTGGCAGCGCTTGTTGGAGAGAAGGGGAGGGGGGGATGGAAGAGTAGAGGGGGGGCAGGAGGGAGGAGAGGGTCTGGGCTAGGCTAGCCTAGGCGTCAGTGCCAGAGTGTAGGTGAAGTCTGTGTTGGCCGGCTGGCGTTGACACTGGCTGGAGTGTTTGAAGCTGGACTGTGGTGTAGGAATAGCAGAGAGGAGTGTGGGTGTGTGTGTGGTGGGGGGGGGGGGGGGGGGGGGTGGAGGTGTGTGTGTGTGGTGTGTGTATTGTGTGTGTGTGTGTGTGTTGTGTGTGTGTGTGTGTGTGTGTGTGTGTGTGTGTGTGTGTGTGTGTGTGTGTGTGTGTGTGTTTGTGTGTGTGTGTGTGTGTAGTGTGTGGTGTGTGTGTGTGTGTGTGCGTGCGCGCGTATTTTTAATTTTTATTTTATTTATTTATTTATTTTTTTTTTATATTGAGGATAATAGAATAAGCACTTATGTGTTTTTTGACATCCAGTTCCCGTGTGTATGCAGTTTTGTAAATTATGTCATCCGTTTCCCCCGGTACACAATGGCCCACTCTTCCGAAAAGTGGAGCGGGTTTTAACGTGTGCGCAAGATGTTCTGCGTGCGTTCGCACACGAGACCTCGGTTTATAGTCTCATCCAAAGGACTTTTAGGGGGGGGGGGGGGGGGGGGGGGGGGGGGGGGGGGGGGGGGGGGGGGGGGGGGGTGGGGTGCATGTGTTAATCCAGAGGTGATAACAACCCATTTCAACTAGAGAAAACCCTCACGGTTTTAGATTACGAGCGCATCCCTCTGACGACCAGCCTATCCAGTCACCCCGGTACGGTGTGTGTGTGTGTGTGTGTGTGTGTGTGTGTGTGTGTGTGTGTGTGTGTGTGTGTGTGTGTGTGTTGTGTGTGTGTGTGTGTGGTGTGTGTGTGTGTGTATGTGTGTGTGTGTGTATGTGTGTGTGTATGTGTGTGTGTGTGCACGCGCGTGCGATATTTAATCAGTGCATACCTCAATTTACATATCGTAGTAGCAGTAACAGAGACAGAGACAGAGAGACAGACAGAGAGACAGACAGAGAGACAGACAGAGAGACAGGCAGGCAGGCAGGCAGAGAGAGAGAGAGAGAGAGAGAGAGAGAGAGAGAGAGAGAGAGAGAGAGAGAGAGAGAGAGAGATGAGTCAGATCTTGTTTTCATACTCCACATTTGTAAACACAAACACAAAAAACCCATTCATTCATGAATGTAACTCTGAACAAATTCCTGGTCAAGTTTCAGTTTTTATTTTCATATTTCTTTCGCACCACGTTTCATCAAGTTTTGACACTGTGTTTAAGATAATTCAGTTTCCTTATTTTGTTTTCTGTCAGCTGCGAGCCGGCTACCCAACCCTAACTCCAGCTTTTCTTTGGGGGCTGAAGGGGGAGATAGGCTTTTCCCAATGCTCTGACCAGCAGAGACGTGACAATGACCGACCAACTGACTTTTTGTCTGATTTTAAATTCTCATACCAGCATTTGAAAATATCTCAGACCACAATGACGTGTTCATTCCAACATGCTTTTAAAACACTGAAGTTACAAAAAGGTTAATTCCAGCTATGTTCTCTTTACAGCCAGAAAGTACAGACGCCTTGATAAAATAAGTGAATAACATCAGCTTAAAAATAAAAGTGTTATACAACTAAACCACGACAGATTTCTCTGCGTGAAATCCGGGCTGCTCTCCCCGGAGAGAGCACTTCGCCGCAAGAGCGGTGTCAGCCATTGTTTTTCTTTTTCTGGGATGCAACTGCCTTTGTTTACCTATCAGGCTGACTTTTTTGTACAGAATTTTGCCAGGGACAACTCTTGTTGCCGTGGGTTCTTTTACTGGAGCTAAATTTGGGGCCCAAACGGGGATCGAATCACTACACACTTCCGATCCGCACTTTTCGAATTTTTGCTTTCTAGGCAAACACCTTACCTCTAGACCACCGATCCGCTAAGTCTTAGAAAGAGGGAGATGTACAAAGCTTGGTATTTCTATCAGGAAAAAGTCAGTTGGGTGGTCAAGTGCCATTGGTGTGTGCTCACCACTAATTTTAAGGTACCATAAAATTATCAATGTTGTGATTGTACAATTATGTTATACATATGATGCAGAAAAACAAAAGCAATAACTCATGAAGTACAAGAAACATCGACGCAATGCTGGTTACAGGAAACATCTTTAGCTGATCCCCGAAAAAGAAAAAAAAAGGAACATTTTTCTCCTCATTGTGATGGACACACTTGGAATTGTTCACATAATTATACAGGTGACCGAGTTAGGTTGTAAACAGTTTATCCACCGTTTTCAGTTGGGATCAAGAACACGCTAGACTGGATTCAGAATAAAAGGATATTTCAACATTAAAGTAAACAAAATTAACAATCTACTGGCAAACGGGATTATATTTCACCTTTTCATGGAAATAGAAGTTGAAAAAAGCTTCATCCCTAATCCATTCAATAATATACACACAATTTTATTTCTGGAATACTAGGAAATAGGGTGCAAAGGGGACAGCACTCAAAGTGAGGGGCATTAACAGTGTAGCTTAAGTCTACCAGATACCACAAAACCACTGTGTTAAAAATTTCTCGCAAAATGGATAGGTTAGGGATATGCTTTAAGTCATGTCCTTCAGGAATAAAAACCGATCCAAGCAACAAGCTTCACACATACATTATCCTTCATTTGAAGGTGAACAATGCGGGCATTGTTTGGAATGGTTATATGCAAGTAAACCAGTCACACAATTACCCAGATAAAGTGGAGACATTTCAAGTCTCCAAAAGGAATATTTAAAGATCAAATGCCAAAAAAATATTACTGAGCATGTAATTCTAAATGCATCATGTAATTCATTCATGGGCAATGCTACGTTTGAAAAAATATCGAAAGAAAAAAACAGTAGTAAACTGCTTCACTCTGCGTTCAGTACTTCAAATTGAATACATAAAAAATGTAAACAAAAGGACCGTCGTCTTTTGGTAATAAAATCCGAGATAACTACACAGAAATAATGTTTCATTACAAAATAAAGATATGACCGACAGGAAAAGGAAAATGGAAAAGCCAAACACTTTCAATACAAAACTAGCGGTCCATCAGCATTCCTTGATGAATCGCATTTTTTTTTCAACTTCTACAAATGATACAAAGCAAAATTGAAAAAAAAACACGACAGTCAAATGTTTCTTAGAACTACTCGTAAAAGTTCACAATCATTCCAAACCATTTTCTACTTTTATACACGTTTCCTAAGAGTTCCAAAGCAAAAGCATATAGAAAGGCTGAACAAAAACAAAACACCCCTACCACTCCGTGTCATCGCAGTGATCTGCTGGAATACTTTTTACAACTTTTGCTACGCTACAATTTTGGAATACACACATTTGAAGTAAAGTCACCATTTTGCAAAGCAATAGCAGAAATGGACATAACAGATACAGTACAAAGGTTGGACACAATGAAAAAAAATCGGACAATAACTCAAGCAGCAATGAGTAGTGGTCAATGTGAAATGTGTCACTTTAGTCTTGCTGACAGGTTTTTGTGGGGGACGTCTTTTCCCACTGATTTCTTCCTTCATTCTCTTTTCCACCTTTTACTGTTCTTCTTCGATAATTTGGGTTTCGTTTTCTTTAAAATACATTGTGAGGCGTCCGACCTATCTTTTCCTATCTCAATGCTAAAGATGATGGTGATATGTTGAAGATGATGGTGCTGGTGATGGAAATGTTGATGATGGTGATGTAAATGCTGAATATGGTGATGTAAATGTTGAAGATGATGGTGATGTAAATGTTGATGGTGATACAAATGCTGGAGATGATGGTGATGGAAATGTTGAAGATAATGGTGCTGGTGATGGAAATGTTGAAGATGATGGTGATGTAAATGCTGAAGATGATGGTGATGTAAATGCTGAAGATGATGGTGATGTAAATGCTGAAGATGATGGTGATGTAAATGCTGAAGATGGTGATGTAAATGCTGAAGATGATGGTGATGGTGATGTAAATGCTGAAGATGGTGATGTAAATGCTGAAGATGATGGTGATGTAAATGCTGAAGATGATGGTGATGTAAATGCTGAAGATGATGGTGATGTAAATGCTGAAGATGATGGCGATGTAAATGCTGAAGATGGTGATGTAAATGCTGAAGATGATGGTGATGTAAATGCTGAAGATGATGGTGATGTAAATGCTGAAGATGATGGTGATGTAAATGCTGAAGATGATGATGTAAATGCTGAAGATGATGGTGATGGTGATGTAAATGTTGAAGATGATGATAATGGTGATGAAAAAGCCGAAGATGGTGATGTAAATGCTGAAGATGATGATGTAAATGTTGATGATGGTGATGTAAATGCTGAAGATGATGGTGATGATGTAAATGCTGAAGATGATGGTGATGTAAATGCTGAAGATGATGGTGATGGTGATGTAAATGCTAAAGATGATGGTGATGTAAATGTTGATGATGGTGATGTAAATGCTGAAGATGATGGTGATGTAAATGCTGAAGATGATGATGATGTAAATACTTTAGATGATGGTGACGTAAATGTTAAAGATGGTGATGGTGATGTAAATGTTGAAGATGGTGATGTAAATGTTGAAGATGATGGTGATGTAAATGTTGAAGATGATGGTAATGTCAGTACTGAAGATGATGGTGATGGTGATTTAAATACTGAAGATGATGATGAAAATGTTGAAGATGATGGTGATGTAAATAATGAAGATGATGATGTAAATGTTGAAGATGTTGATGTAAATGCTGAAGATGGTAATGTAAATGTTGAAGATTATGGTGATGGTGATGTAAATGTTGAAGATGATGGTGATGGTGATGTAAATGCTGAAGATGATGGTGATGGTGATGTAAATGTTGAGGATGATGGTGATGTAAATGTTGAAGATGATGGTGATGTAAATGTTGAAGATGATGGTGATGTAAATGCTGAAGATGATGGTGATGTAAATGCTGAAGATGGTGATGTAAATGCTGAAGATGATGGTGATGTAAATGCTGAAGATGATGGTGATGTAAATGTTGAAGATGATGGTGATGTAAATGCTGAAGATGGTGATGTAAATGCTGAAGATGATGGTGATGTAAATGTAAATGTTGATGATGGTGATGTAAATGCTGAAGATGATGGTGATATAAATGTTGAAGATGGTGATGTAAATGTTGAAGATGGTGATGGCGATGTAAATGCTGAAGATGATGATGTAATTGTTGAAGGTGATGGTGATATAAATGTTGAAGATGATGGTGATGTCAATACTGAAGATGATGGTGATGTAAATGTTAAAGATGATGGTGATGGTGATGTAAATACTGAAGATGATGATATAAATGTTGAAGATGATGGTGATGTAAATAACGAAGATGATGGTGATGTAAATGTTGGTGATGGTGATGTAAATACTGAAGATGATTGTGATGTAAATGGTGAAGATGATGGTGATGGTGATGTAAATGTTGAAGATGGCGATGTAAATGTTGAAGATGATGATGATGTAAATGTTTAAAATGATGGTGATGTGCAAATGTTGAAGGTGGTGATGTGTAAATGTTGAAGATGATGGTGATGGTGATGTAAATACTGAAGATGATGATGTAAATGCTGAAGATGGTGATGTAAATGCTGAAGATGGTGATGTAAATGTTGAAGATGATGGTGATGGTGATGTAAATGTTGAAGATGATGGTAATGTAAATGCTGAAGATGATGATGTAAATGCTGAAGGTGATGGCGATGTAAATGCTGAAGGTGATGGCGATTTAAATGTTGAAGATGATGGTGATGTAAATGCTGAAGATGATGGTGATGTAAATGCTGAAGATGATGGTGATGTAAATGCTGAAGATGATGATGTAAATGTTGAAGATGATGGTGATGTGTACATGTTGAAGATGATGGTGCTGGTGATGTAAATGTTGAAGATGGTTATGGTGATGCAAATGTTGAAGATGATGGTGATGTAAATGTTGAAGATGATGTAAATGTTGAAGATGATGATGATGTAAATGTTGAAGATGATGGTGATGTGTACATGTTGAAGATGATGGTGCTGGTGATGTAAATGCTGAAGATGATGATGCAAATATTGAAGATAGTGATGTAAATGTTGAAGATGATGGTGGTATAAATGAAGATGATGGTGATGTAAATGCTGAAGATGATGTAAATGTTGAAGATGATAGTGATATAAATGAAGATGGTGATGTAAATGCTGAAGATGTAAATGTTGAAGATGATGGTGATGTAAACGTTGAATATGATTGTGATGTAAACGTTGAAGAAGATGGTGATGTAAATGTGGAAGGCGATGATTACGGATGATGATGTAGATGGTAGAACCGATGAAGGAGGTACTGATGGTTATGATGATGTGAATACTAATGATGATGTGATCTCTAATGGTGATGATGATTATGATGATGTGGTTACTAAAGGTGATGATGGAAACGATGGTGTAGGTATTGAAAGTGATGGTGGTAACAGTGACTATGATGAAGTTAAAGATGATGTAAAAAGTGATGAAGAAGACAAGGATTATGATCGTGACTATTATGTAGACACTGAAGATGATCATCGTGATGATGATTATATAGGTTGAATAAGATGATGATAGTGCAGATGATGAAGAGAATGATTTTGATGATGACGTGGATGATGAAAGTAATGGTGATGATATACTTGCTACAGCTACAGATATAGATAATGAAAATGCTGATGGCAGTGATTATGTACATGATAAAAATGATGATGGGGTTGATAACTAGAGGGCATTGAGTTTGACTTTATGTACTTGCAGAACTGGAAATGTAGAATGGGTGGAAATGTTTTCCGCTATGATGTTTACCAACCCCCCTGCCTCAAACATGTTTTGTATAGTGGCCTAAGGCCGATGTACAATAAAACTTTGAACATTGTACCTCTGAATTTTATCAATAGTAAAATACACACACACACACACACACACACACACACACACACACACACACACACACACACACACACACACACACACACATATAAAAACTAGCACCCCTATTTTCGGTTTTGAAGAAAAACCTTTTCAAAAATGCTCTCCCCTTGAGTTCATCCAAGCTTGTCTTCTAAAACCAGCTACCTCTACTTTGTGTTCCAGTTATTTTTCCAAAATGCTCTCCACCCTCCCGTGAACCTAATGACAGTTTGACTGCCTCCCCCTATCCCTGTACAATGAAATACGAACATGAATATTGTTAGTATCTAAAAAAACAAACAAAAATACTACTGTGTATAAACACATAAAAAATGATTTTGAATATCTTATCTCAAAAATGATCATCTTCTCAAAAGCACGAACAATTCATCCCTATCCTCTGCCTTTACACCTCTTTCCCAATCTCTATGTTATATACCTGAACATTCAACACCCCCTCCAATCTCTCCACCCTTTCTTAGCATTCTTTTCCCTAAAAATCTAGCACCCCTGCCCTTACCAACCCTAGCAGCAGTCTATGATATATTCCTCTATCCCTTCAGTCGGGAGACGGCTGTCTTAATGGTGGTCAAAAACGGTTGCATACGAAAAAGTCCTACCATTGAGGAACTATACACCTCTTGCTAAGGAACCGTTTTTTTTTAAATTATAAATGTTGGTATTCAGTTATGATCATTTTAAAAATCCGTTTGGTGCCTTTAAAATTTGATTATTATTGTTTGGTATGGTTTTTGTTTCGTTTTTGAAAGTATGCTGCACAGCAGTTTTGTGCTTATTCATTTACTCTCAATACACGATTCAAATCAATTCCTTTCAACCCAAAAGAAAAAAAGCGTTTAGCCAGTGTGCCAGCATATACCATGTTATCTACCTGCCTTTTGTGTCCACATGCGGGGCCAGGGTTAGAGTTGAGGTTAGTGTTAGAATTAGTGTTAGTTAACAACAGGGAAGGGTTGTCTGTCAGCTGGTCGGTCTGAATGTTAGAACGCATGTGGACACAATAGCACATAGACAAAATGATATGTAGCTATAGACACAATGGTATTTATTTCATGTTTATATCCTACCGACCACAACGGCTACACGTATTTTGCATTGATGTGGAGCTTTAAATCAGAGTCATCTGCTCTATCAAAAAGCTGAGGATGTGCAGTAGGTTTCGGTATCGGCGAAAATTCTAGTTCTGCTTCTATTGAGAAGAGCTAAGGCTTAACATACTTAAAACAAGTTGCATTCAAAAATGAAACTGTGTAAGATCCTCGAAGTCAGAATGCAGCTACCTTAACTGTTGACAAAAATGGTTGCGTATGCACCTCTCTGATTATTTGTGAACCTCGGAGCTCTAGGGTAAGAACTAGAAAAAAATTCTTTTAGCCAGCCCTCTTTCTTCTCAACCCCTCTGCTCTAAACGTGCATCCATACCCCCCCTAAACACCACTTTTCCCTCCCTTACCCCTCCTTCCAATCTGATGTCTCCTCCCCACAACTATCCTCTACACACACACACACAGGCACGCGCGCGCGCACACACACATGCACGCACACTCCCACTCATCACCACCATCACCACCAAAATAGGACACACCAACAACACACCAACACACTAACACACACACCAACGCACACACCCACAACACCCCCACACCAACCCCGACCCCCCCCCCCCCCTTTTTTTGCACACAACACACACACACACAAAACCACTTTTGGTCGATAGACGTTAAAACAAACGCACACGCACACGCACACACACACACACACACACACACACACACACACACACACACACCTTCTTAAAAAAATCATCTAACAACTAATATTTTGTAAAATAATCTAATTTATGAAATTTGAACATAAACCCTGTATTGGGATTGGGGCTACCTTAATGGTGGGCAAGAAAAGTAACATATTATGCACAAATCTATTGGTAAATCTCAGAGATCTAGGTGAGGAAATTCGGGATGGGGTAAGGTGCAAGGGGGTCTGTTTAACTTATTGCCATGAAGGCAAAAAACAGCATATCATAAAAATCCAAACCAATCCAATCCGATTTATGACCACTCCGACCACACACTTTTTTTTTTTTTTTTTTTGGGGGGGGGGGGTTAGGAAGGAGGGAGGCTGCCCCTTGACAAATTATTAGATCTCAGTTTAAAACTTTGCAACACTAAACATAGTGACTCTATACTCTAACTCTATACTCTATCAACCTAGGGTTTAAAATCAATCCTACTGATTTTCCTTGTATGAACACCCTGGTCAACCATAAGGGTCACCGTTTTTTCCCCCTTGGAGAGGCACTTGGCGTAACCAGTCTGGTGACCAGTTTTCTTGTGTAGATACTGGAAAGTCCTTTTCCTCGACTGTAGTGCTGTCCTTGATGAAGATGTCCTCAAAATGTCATCTGGAAAAAGAACACAGAAAAAAGTTGTCAGACCTGCTTGGGGACAAAAAGAAATGGACTGGAAAGATAGAAAATTATTCAGAAAAATGGGAGAGTGGACAGTTTAAGGAAAAAGACAGGAAAGGAATATAAAAAATGGGAAAATTTATCATTCTGACAAGGGGATGGAGATTTTAGATCTGTGTGTGTGTGTGTGTGTGTGTGTGTGTGTGTGTGTGTGTGTGTGTGTGTGTGTGTGCGTGCGTGCATGTGTGGGGGGGTGGGGTGGGTATGTGGGCGAGTATGTGTGTGTGTGTACGTGTGTGTACGTGTGTGTGTGTGTACGTGTGTGTACGTGTGTGTGTGTACGTGTGTGTGTGTGTACGTGTGTGTGTATGTGTGCGAGTGCGAGTGCGTGTGTGTGTGTGTGTGTGTGTGTGTGTGTGTGTTTGTGTGTGTGTGGTGTGGTGTGAGTGTGGTGTGTGTGTGTGTGTGTGTGTGTGTGTGTGTGTGTGTAAGTGAGTGAGTGAGTGAGTGAGTGTGTGTGTGAGTGAGTGAGTGTGCGTGCGTGTGCGTGCGTGTGCGTGCGTGTCGTGCGTGTGTCGTGCGTGTGCGTGCGTGTGCGTGCGTGTGTGTGTGTGTGTGTGTGTGTGTGTGTGTGTGTGTGTGTGAGTGTGTGAGTGAGTGTGTGAGTGAGTGTGTGAGTAAGTGAGTGAATGAGAGAGAGAGTTGTCAGTGAGCGAGTGAAAGTGAAAGAGTGAGATCATTGTGTGTGTGCGCGTGCATTTGCATGCGCGTGTGCAAGCGTGCGTGCTTGCGCGCGTATGTGCACACTTGTACAAGCTTATTCAAATGAGTATATGTGTTCTCTTGACTGAGAAGGGAATTTATGTCTGTTCCAGTCAACTGTCTTTACTAAATTTTATGTCTACATTGGTGTGCACGCGCCCGTGTAGTGTGGTGTGGTGTGTGATTGTGTGTCGCGCGCGCGCGCGTGCGTGTGTGTGTGTTAGAGAGAGACACACACAGAGACAGACAGACAGACAGACAGACAGACAGACAGACAGACAGACAAACAGACAGACAGAGTGGGGGGGGGGGGGAGAGAGAGAGAGAGAAGGAGAAAGAAAGCAGCAATATAAAAAAATTCAGGCTTCATACAACTGACAGATACTCTCGAATAATTATTGCCTTTTGGCAGCAACACCAAAGAACTGACTACTTAGCAACTGTACCTGAATGACAACTGAAGATTAAAAGAAAAGATTCTAGATAACTGTGTAAACATCTTTTTTTTTTAAAAGTGTCCATCGCAACTGAAATATTCTATTAACTGAGTATTACAATTTGCAGGAGAATTAAAAATGCTGAGGCAGAGGGAAAGTCACTAATGCTTTGAATTTGTATTTGTATACCACTAAGTCACAGCAGATTTGTCTTCGTGAAATTGGGGCTGCTTCGCCACAAGAGCAGCGTCACCATTTTCCCCTGTCTGCATGTGTAGTTTTCCCTATCAGAGTGGCTTTTTTTCTACAAATTTTGCCAAGGACAACAACTCTCTTGTTGCCGTGGGTTCTTTCATGTGCGCTAAATGCGTGTTGCACACGGGACCAGTTTATCGCCTCATCCGAAATACTAGCACCTAGACCACTGAAGTCTAGTGGATGGGGGAGGGGGGTTGGACACAAACTGTTACCTGATCCTGTGCTGGTAACCGACAAGTGGTGTGGATGGCCCTGTCTGTTCTTCGCCACTTGGTTCCTGTCCAGTTGTTCCTGTCAGCAGTTAAGAAATTATCAGTGACAGGGAAAATGTGATGCTGCTTATTCTACGATGATTTTATCTTACCACTTTCGAAACAATACATTCACAAATGTTTTTACAGACAATGGATTTCATTTCAACTCTTTTTTACCTCAAATGTTTTTTAATGTGCTTTAAACACAAATTGAACAAATGACTTACAATATTATTCTCTAAAGACATCAAATTTATTTTTTGTTCAAATATTCAAAAGATTTATTCTTGTGAATACAAACAGTTTATGAATACAAATACTCGAATTATTCTAAAGACATCCATTTTTACTAGCTTTACTAAGCTAACTTAAAATGATTTGATTCCATTCTGTAACAAAAATACAAGTGACTGTTCAAAAACTTTATCCCATTTCACCTTTGTTGCTTTGATTAGGCCGAAATAATTATCAAAGTTATTTGATCCCATGTACCAAAAAGTAATTTACAGCTATTCTGTAAAAATAAGTACATTAAATCTTTTGCTTAACTAGATATATTTTAATAGTTTGCTGTCAACATTAGTAACAATCAAAATTCAAGAACCCTATTTTCTGAAAGCAACATTACATAAGTCATTCAAATTCGAAATATTTAAGCTGATCACTTGACTCACTACAAATTCACAACATTTACATTTCATCTTTTGCTTTATAAGCTGAAACATAACACTTTTATTGCTGTCTTCAACCATACCACTCTTCCAGAGCATGCCCCCCCCTGCCCCAGTTCAGGATGGCTGAAAGAAACTGAGGACTGTGGTTCCAATCCCACAGCCCCTAACAACAAGGGAGTTCATCACTACCATTCACAGTTCAGAGGATTTCTTGGCTATGTATTATGTTTACCTAATCATGTTACTTTGAAAATACTTCAATTTCGAATCACTATTTACAGACTTTATATCACAATTTAGCTGTACTTTCTCAGCTGAAAGGTTTGATGAATTGGATTTCCTCACTTTTGAGATTTAATTCATAAATACTAATTAACTGTGTTAAAGCTTTATTTTACCTTTAAAAAAACAACGATTCTTTTTGCATTTTCTTTTTTTTTTACTGGCGACAGTCTGCAAAATTTAATGAAGACCAAGAATATATAAAACAAAGAAAAAAAGTGTTTTCTAACCAGAAGATATCGCACACAATTTCCGCTAGCAAATAGGAACACAATGAATTTAAAGGGAAACAAATGCTTTGGTTACAAATGATAGCAGCAATTATCTACCTTGGATTTTTCCGAAATGTCGGGCATCTTGACTCCATTTGACGGGTACATACCCGGACGTTTGCAGTAAGTAGTAGTGATGCTTGTCTCCATTCAGTCAGGCTCCTCCTGTCTCGGAGGACAATGGCTGTGTCTTCTATCTGCTTCAGTCGTGCTGGGGGCTTTTCGCTGGAACTGTTGTGGCCCATATGACACCTGGGTGAATAGATAAAAATCACAAATTTTGAAATAAGAGAAAATTCTAATGTTAGCAGTACATGATTTGTCTATTAATAAAAACAGAAGTTGACCAGCTGCAATGGTGCAGTGGCTAACACACTGAACTTGGTAGTTAAGAGTTCAAATCTCATGAAATGCTATTTTTTTTAATCGATTTTGTAAAAATTCCATCCTGCTCCTACTTAGAGAAAAACCTACAGGCTTAATAGGAGGACTGGGACCACAAACTAGAGCATGAATCACTTTACAGATTTATTTATTTATTTATCTATTTATTATTTATTTATTTATTTATTTACTTATTCTTTTATATCGAGGATAATGGAATAGGCAATCATGTGGGTTTTTTTATCCAGTCTCCGTGTGTACGTAGTTTGTAAATATCTGTTCCCACCGGCACACAATTGCCTACTCTTATGAAAAGCGGAACAGGATTTAACGTGTGCGCAAAATGTTCTGCGTGCGTTCGCACATGGGGCTTCGGTTGACGGTCTCATCCGAAAGACTTTTGGGGAGAGTGGAGTCAGTACTAATGTTAATTCCAGGGGAAAATCCCCCTCGAACGGGATTCGATCCCGGGTCGTCAAATTGCGATCGCAATGTTCTGACCATTGGGCTATCCCGTCCCCCGATGCAACACTGAGAAATGTTTAAACTACACCAGCACTGAACACCTAAATAGTGGCCAAACATTGGTCGCATACACAGAAATTTCACCATTGGAGAACCATTGGAGGAACAAGAAAAAACAAACAAGAGAAGAGAGCAGCAACAACAAATTTGACAGACAAAAGTGTCAGATCAGAAAGTTCAGAAAAATATAGAAGCAAATATAAACACCTTATCTAGTTTTCAGAGAAGGCAGTTCATGATGGCTGCCCTCACACACCTCAGTCACTGGCACTCGATTACAGACCCAGAGCCCCTGAAAGCAGTAAGTCATCATCAGTAGACTGAACACTCTAGTTATATTGGCTCTGATTTAAGGGTTTAATTTCATCTGACAGATTTCACCATGCTTCTTCACCATTTAATAGTCGAATTCGAGTCCAGCTATGGATCTAAATATTCAAAAACTACAGCAGGACAAGTTACTCTAATCAAATATATTACTGTGCGTTTTCTTTATAAAAAAAAAGTGAACTTGAGTCTCTTAATTATAAGACTCCGAACAAAACAAAAACCCTTAGAAAATGATACAGAAAATAAATCAGAAAAAAATATAATTAGAAAAAAAAAATCTTTTAAAAATCAGAAAAGACGATAGCTGAATCATAATTTTTTATGACATTAACAAAATCTCTCAACTCTAGCGGCAAAGTACTTACAGACAGATGCCAGGATCTCATGCAGCAGATGACTCCAAGGCGATGATCAACAGAACCTGGCCCCACTGTTGAAGAGTCTTCAGGATGATCCACATAATGATTCACCACCAGGTTAGGACCCATGTTTAATAAAGGAGGGGAAGGACAAGGAAACGCCTTAGGAATGGAAGGAATGATCCGTTTACAAAACCTCACGAAAATTGTTGGAGGTGCTGGTATTTTCAGACGTGAGGAAAGCTATCAATTTGGAAGGGACTGGCCGAATCGCAATACCTCATGAAAACCGTCTCAAAGCCGCTGGTATTTTCAGACATAAGAAAAAACTGTCGTAAATTGAAGGGAATTATAGTCACTATACCTCATGAAAGCCACTGCAAAGCTGTTTGTAGATGCTGGTATTTTCAGACCTAAGAAAACCAATAAGAAAAGAAAAAAAATGATCAAGACAATGCCTCATGACCCTCGTCTCCAAGCCATTATAGGAGGTGGGGGTGTTTTCGGATGAGAAGATAGATCACTGTCACCCAGATTGCTATCAGATTTCTTGCACAATCTTTTTTCCTATTTTATTTCAATTTATTTTTGGTTTTTATTTTATTTAATTTTATTTTATTTCTATTTTATTTATTTTATTTATTTATTTTTTTAGTTTTATTTTATCTTATTTTATTCTATTTTTATTTTATTATATTTTATCTTATTAATTTTTGGTTTGGTTTATCTTAGTCTAGATTATGCCTTACTTTTAAATCATGTTATTTCATTTTATTTCATTTTATTTTTAGTTCAGACTAAACCCTACTCGTTTTATCTCAGATTTTTTTTATATCTCATTTTAGTATTGCTAGATTTTATTTTTAGCTTCATGATTTTATTTCATCTCTATTTTTTTAAAGTTAATTTTAGTTGGTACTAATTTTATTTGAGCAAGGAATACTAATTGCAATCGGAAGGTGCCCAGTGATCATTTGAAGACAACAGACAGGGAGGCTTGAACAAAAACAAAACCAAAACAGGACACAAAAATTAAAACCTGGACACAAAAATCAAAACCTGGACACAAAGACAAACCTGGACAAAAACACTCGAAGGCGGACACAAAGACAGAAAACCGGACACAAAGACTGAAAGTCGGACACAGACAAACCAAAGCTGAACACAAAGACCGAAACCTGGACACAAACACAGAATTGACAGCTGGGCACAAAGACAAACCAGACAGGCTCAAATCAAAACCAGACACAAAGACTGGAACATAGACACAAAGACTGGAACATAGACACAAAGACCGGAACATAGACACAAAGACCGGAACCTGGACACAAAGACTGGAACATGGACACAAAGACTGGAAGCTGGACACACAAAGACAAAGACCAAAGCGGGACACAAAGACAAACTACACCAAGACACAAAGGCGAACCAAAGCCGGACACAAAGACTGAAAGGAAGCGGGACACACAGACTCAAAGCCAAGCAGGACAAAAAGACCAACCCAAAGCCAGACAAGGGGCAACATCTGATCAGAGCCAAGGGAAATTATCATACAAGTAAAAATTTAATATGTAATTCAGACGAGCAAGGAAGCAATTAACTATCCGACTGGCAAGCTTTGCATTCCTGATAACCCCAATGATGAACGCCTTGCTAAACTGCTGCAAACTTGCGTCCACAAAGAAAAACCGAAGGATGGAATATAACGTAGGATTCATTCTTAAAGATAAAGGACTGACTTATGCCCAGACCCCCCAAAAAAGCAAAATCCTTTAAAGGTTTTGTTGAAATTTTCTTGTCATCCATTCCCTACCCTCTACTACCAAACATGGGCCTAACAAGGCAAGAGCATTGTGAATCATAGAAGTCTGGCATCGTGGTGTATGTCGGTTGAAGATTGCTGTGTACTTTCTGAAAATAGAAATTGTATAAGTGGTGTGCAGCGTCTAATTGAAGGAGGGAGAGAGAGATAGAGAGAGGAGAGAGAGAGAGAGAGAGAGAGAGAGAGAGAGAGAGAGAGAGAGAGAGAGAGAGAGAGAGAGAAGACAGAGACAGAGACAGAGACAGAGACAGACAGACAGACAGAGAGCAGAGAGGCAGAGAGACAGACAGAGAGACAGAGAGAGGGTGGTGAGAAAGAGAGGTAGTGAGGGAGGGAGGGCGAGAGGGGCGAAAGTTGACAGAAAGAGAGAGAGAGAGAGGGAGAGACAGGAAGAGAGAGAGAGGGGAAGAGAGAGAGAGAGAGAGAGAGAGAGAGAGAGAGAGAGAGAGAGAGAGAGAGAGAGAGAGAGTGTGTGTGTGTGTGCACATGCGCACACTTGCGCGCGCGTGTGTATGTGTGTGTGCGTGTGTGCGTGTGTGTGTGTACGCGTGCATGCGTGCGCGAACGTAGGTGCGTGCGTGTGCGCGCGCGTGGGCATGCACGCGTGTTTCGTGCACGTGTATGTGTGCGCGTGTGCATGTAGGTCTACCACTGGCGTCATGTTTAAACAACATTCCCGGAGCCAAACTGTGGCTACCTCCATCGAAGAACAAAAACGGCTGCAATGGCAAACATTTCACTCTAGGACAAAGTCGGAGGTCTAGCCCAGGAAATAAAGACATCAGGAGAACAATTATGGCATATGACCGAATATTGCTTTAAAATTTTTGTAGCCAAAAATCATTAGAAACATATCCGAAGAATTTATGGTTAAGAGTAGCTCAGGCAAAATAATATCTGTAAGAACAATATATCAATGAATATCAAATAAGATCTATGAAAAGGATTTTCTCTCGCGCCCCTCACCCATACTTGGCTAGACAGAAAACTGGCTTCACTAACTCTGCAAGCGTTGATGACTTAAGACTAATAGGCTTATGAATATCAAATAAATGTTCAAGTAAAGGACTTTCTCTCGTGCACCTCACCCATACTTCATGTACAGAAAACTGACTTCATATAAAAAGACTGCAAGCATTTCTCAAACAATCGTTGCATTAATTTATTGCTAAATATTTTGGCAGCAGAAACTTTATGAGGATAACCTCGTTCCAAATTTGGTTCGGGGCTACCCAAGTTCCGTTACACAGGCAAACACTGCTGAGAGACTAGCTCTATTTTAGCGACATGGCTGACCGAGGTGTATTTTAATGGAAGTCTTTTGTAAACATGTACTTGATAAAATTGACAAAACTGCATGCACACAGGAACTGCATGTAAAAAAAAAGCGCACGAGGCTTATTCCTTTATTCTTGAGATACTTTTTAAAGTTGAAATCAAGTCACAGGAGCGAGCATACGGGAATCTTGCACCCCTCCCCCTCCACCATATCTAAGCAACATTTTTCTATAACCTTAACTACAAATTCCTCCCACCCCCTCCCCTTACTATACTTTTGAATATTATATTTTCATGGCCGACATTTAAAAATCACGAACAACAAAACAAATCGAACAACAAAACAAATCGAACAACAAAACAAATCGAACAACAAAAAATCGACGCACTGCACACACACACAAATAAAACATACCTGTAGCTTCGGACAGAAAATGGCGCTGTGTGGCTCAGAGATGATGCATGGTGTGGATTTTCTGCATACATGTCTACACAATCATCTTGTCTGTCACGATGCATGGTGTGGATTTTCTGCATGCATGCCTACACAATCATCTCGTCTGTTACGATGCATGGTGTGGATTTTCTGCATGCCTGTCTACACAATCATCTTGTCTCGGTCGGCTTGGTAAAAGTCCTCTGGTTGTAAAGAGATCGTTTCCATGTGAATCATGGGGCATCAGCTTTGAGGGTGATCACTTGGGTTTTCTTTTTTTTCTTTTTTCATCACTGGCTGGCTAACTGGCTGGCTTCTTTCACCTTGCTGTTTAGCGTTTTCTCGACGCGACATTTTGCTTTGCCGGCCCGCATACATGTGTAGTTGCTTACTGGTTGATGTTGGTTCTGTGTTACAGTGCAAGAAAAAATACACAAGAGAAAAACAAACGGAAAAGAAAATAGAAACGAAAGAAGTAGGACGACAGAGAGAGAAGAGAGAGAGAGAGAGACAGACAGACAGACAGACAGACAGACAGACAGACAGTCAGACAGACAGACAGACAGAAGACAGAAGAAGACAGAGAGACACAGAGAAGACAGAGACAGAAGACAGACAGACAGAGAGCAAGAGAAGAGAGAGACAGAGGCAGAGAGATAGAGAGACAGAGACAGAGATTAGACAGAGAGACAGAGACGAGAGAGAAAGGGGACAGAAAGAGAGAGAGAGAGAGAAACAGAGAGAGAGAGAAGAGACAGACAAGAGAGAGAGACAGAGAGAGAGAAAAGAGAGAGAGACAGAGAGAGAGAAGAGAGAGAGACAGAAGAGAGAGAGAGAAGATAGAAAGAGAGACAGAGAGAAGAGAGAGAAGAGAGGAAGGGTAGAAGAACAAGGATAAAGAAAGCAAACACACAAAAAAGTAAAAGTAAAAAAAAGCCAGGAAAACGGCAGAACGAAACTAATATAAAAAAAACAGAAAAAAAGGAAAACGAATAAAGACAAAAGAAGATAGAAAAACAAAAAAAAAACGAGAAACAAAGTCTTGAAAAAAGAACAAAAGCAGCCATACAGACAAGACAACAAAGCAAACACAACTGATTAAACCAAAAAGCGCAACTCCATGGGGCAAAAACACTACAAACACATACCCACGTTGGTGATTCAACACTTCCTCACAGTCAAATTTACCTCCATGGTACTCAAAGAGGTTACCTACAAAATACTCACCATTTCGTGTAACCTTACCAGCACTAACTCACACACTTTAAACCTCAGACACTTACCTCAGAGCACTTATCTCACTACACTTACCTCAGAGCACTTACCTCCTGCACTTACCTCAAGCACTTACCTCAAGCACTTACCTCACTACACTTACCTCCTGCACTAACCGCAGAGCACTTACCTCACTGCACTTACCTCACTGCACTTACCTCACAGCACTACCTCACAGCACTAACTTCACGCACTTACCTCACAGCACTTACCTCACTAGCACTTACCTCACAGCACTTACTCCAACAAACTCAGCACTAACCTCAGAGCACTTACTCCTACTAACTCACTGCATTACCTCATGCACTTACCTCAGAGCACTAACTCGAGCACTTACCTCAGAGCACTTACCTCAGAGCACTTACAATTACCTCACTGCACTAACAGAGCACTTACCTCACTGCACTAACAGAGCACTTACCTCAGAGCACTAACCTCACAGCACTAGCCCCCGATCGAACAAAATAAAAATGGTCATGTAAATTTGCATCTTTTATAAACTAATAATGACTGCAGGGGGAGCTAACGAAATTCCATCCCCCCCCCCTCCTTCCCACTTGGGGATATGGAGGGGGCCTGTCAGTATAAATAGCATCCGACCTTTTGGAAATTCTGTGCTAGCAGTTTTTTTCCCCTCCATTTTGGCCTTGTTCCTTTTTTTTCCCCTGTAACTTCCTTGTTTGGAATTTGGGTTGTGGTCCATTCTTCCAACAGTTTTTTTTTTGTAATCCAGAACTACTTAAAATATTACAACTCTTTCCCACACCAAAAGTTGAGTGCGCTGGGCCCGACTTGTATCGTGCTTAAGGACAGCGCAACACACTTTCACTCCTATGACAATAACTTATTATTAATTTGCTGTCTTGAGTGTTTGAGGAAGAAAGGGAAGCGAAAAAACTGCCCCACCATAACCATGAGCTATGCCACCTTAAAGCTGGTACTGGCAATACAATAGTATGCTATTCTTCTACCTGTGCTTCAATACTTTCTCATACTCAACTTGAAATGATACAAACCATGAAAATGAAAATTGTCATAAACAGTAAAACAACACAGTAGTTACCTGTAGGTTCAGGTCAAAAATGGCGAAGCAGTGACATTGCACACACGGATTGTTGTGCAGTGGTTGCCTTCAGTTTGTCGAATGTCCGAAGTGAGAGGGCTCTGGCTACAGGATAACTCAGCCCCCCCCCCCCCCCCCCCCCCCTCTCTCTTGAGTGAACACGGTCAGTTTGCGCGTGCTTCACGGATCAGGGGCAGCATTGACAAAATATACTTCAGCTCCTCTCTCTCTCTGTCTCTCTGTCCTCTCTGTCTCTGTCTCTGTCTCTTCTCTCTCTCCTTCTCTGTCTCTCACTCTCTCTCTCTCTGTCTCTCTTCTCTCTCTGTCTCTTCTCTCTTCTCTCTTCTCTCTTCTTCTTCTCCTTCTTCTTCTCCTTCTTCTTCTCCTTCTTCTTCTCCTTCTCTCCTCCTCCTTCTTCTCCTTCTCCTCCTTCTCCTCTTCTCCTTCTTCTTCTTCTTCTTCTTCTTCTTCTCCTTCTTCTCCTCCTTCTCCTCCTTCTCCTTCTTCTTCTTCTTCTTCTTCTTCTTCTCTCTTCTTCTTCTTCTTCTTCTTCTTCTTCTTCTTCTTCTCCTCCTCCTCCTCCTTTCCCCCTCCTCCTCCTCCTCCTCCTCCCTCCACCTCCTTCTTCTTCTTTCTTCGTTTCTTCTTTTCTTACTTCTTCTTCTTCTTCTTCTTCTTCTTCTTCTTCTTGTAGTGTGATGGACAGCTGCCCTCACTTTGCTGTGGGGCATAAATTATTGTATATTATCATTATTATTATGTGTCATGCTACAATTTGGTGTGTACACTGTACAACTTTCCTTCCGACAAACTCGCTATATTCAAGCAGGCTGTCATCTTCGGGCTGTGGTATCGACACAATTCAGCGCACGCATTTTACAGACTAGTACAGTGTGTATGCATACAGTACAGCACTCTCTTTGCCGTGGGTCTGTTACTGTGCAAAAGTCGGGGTAGGACGGGTTTCACCGGCCCTTTTTGTCACATCTTTAAAAAAAACAAAAAAAAACGTGCCTGCACGCGCAAACACGTGCGTGCTCTGTTTGTGTGTGCGTTTTCTTGTGTGTGTGTGTGTGTGTGTGTGTGTGTGTGTGTGTGTGTGTGTGTGTGTGTGTGTGTGTGTGTGTGTGTGTGTGTGTGTGTGTGTGTGTGTGTGTGTGCATGTGGTGGCGGCCCTGCACTTTGCTGTGGTTTATCATATTCTTGTGTATTGCCACTATTATTATGTGTACTGCTACGTTTTATTGTGTACACTGTATTACTTTTCTTTCGACAAACTTGCTATATTCAAGCCAGGCTGCCCTTTTCTGGCTGTAGTGTTCCACTAAGTCTGGCGCCAAGCATTTCAAAGATGCTAGTAGAGTGTGCATGCATAGAGTACAGCACTGTCTTGGTGCCGTGGGGTCTGTTACTGTGCATAAGTCAGGGTGGGACGGGACTGTACTGGTACGTTTTATTGCGTACACTGAACCACTTTGTTCCCACAGACTTGCTATATTCAAGTCAGGCTGCTATCTTTGGCGCTGTAGTGTCACCACAAGTCTGGCGCCACGCATTTCAAAGACGCTAGCAGAGTGTGTAAGCATACAATACAGCACTCTCTTCATGCCAAAACTGCACCCACCTACCTCTGTGAATGTCTTCACTTGTACACACTTTCTCGCTCCCTCCGCTCAGCCGCAGATACTTTGTCCTTAAGAATATCTAGATTCAGCCTATCTACCGTTGGCCGCCGCTCTTTCTCTGTTTTTGGTCCATTGATCTGGAACGACTTTCCTGTGTGTGTGTGTGTGGCCGCGCGTGTGTGCGCGCTTGCGTTTCTGAGTACGTTCGGATTTGCTAGGACCATAGATTGCTATTGATTGCTTGTGTGATGTATAGGTCGAATGCAAGCGCTTTGATTTGTTTTACAAGATATAGCGCTATATAAGTTCCATGTATTATTATTATTATTATTAATTATTATTATATTATTATTATTATTATTATTATTATTATTATTATTATTATTATTATTATGCCATGGGGTCTGTTACTGTGCATATAAGTCAGGGTAGGACGGGACTGAAACCGGCTCTTTTTTGTCACATCTTTTAATTTTTAAAAAAAATGCGCCTTTTTTTCTTGAGGGGGTGTGTATGCGCGCACGTACTGCGCATGCGCTTGTGTTTGTGTGTGCGTTTTGTGTGTGTGTGTGTGTGCATGTGGTGGCAGCCCTGCACTTTGGTCTGGTGCATCATATTATTGTATATGTATATGCCTAGCAAACCATCTTGCAAGGAACAGTCGAGGCAAGAAAAGAGCCGCCAAAGAAATCATGGTTGACAACATCAAAGACTGGACTGCCCAACCCTGCAACGCCTCCTACTAGCCAGCAGGATCGTGAAGCATGAAAAGATCTCCGTTGCGTCTTCTCTCATGTCCCCTACGTCTTTGGACATGGGACTGATGAGTGAGTGAGGAGTGCTACGTTTTATTGCTTACACTGTAGCAGCTGTCATTCTCACAAACTTGCAATATTGAAGCCAGGCTATAACCTCTTTGGGGCTATGGTGTCTCCACAAGTCCAATGCCACGCATTTCTTTCTTTTAATTATTTTTTTATCGAGATAATGGAGTAAGCTTCGTGTGCTTTTTTTTTTTTTTATATATATCCAGTCTTAGTGTGTATGCAGTTTTGTAAACCTTGTCATCTGTTCCACCGGCACACAATGGCCTACTCTTACGAAAATCGGAACAGGATTTAACGTGTCGCAAGATGATCTCTGTGTGGCACACTGGGCCTCGTTTATAGTCTCATCCGAAGTATTTTTTGGGGAGTGGAGTCGGCACTGATGTTAACTCCAGGGGTCTGTTTGACGGGACTAAAACGGCCCTTTTTTGTCACATCTTTCCGAGAGAAAAAAAAAACGCGCATTTTTTTAGGGGTGGTGTGAATGCGCGCGCAAAGATGTTAGTAGAACTGTATATGCTTACAGTACAGCACTCTCTTGGTGCAGTGGTGTATGTTACTGTGCAAGGGATGAGGAGAACGAGACTAAAACCAGCCTTTGTAACACGCCTTTTTTAAAAAAAAAAAAAAGGGGGGGGGGGGGAAATGTGCGCACCCACACAAGCACTCGTGTTTGTGTGTGGGTTTTCTTGTGTTTGATCATGTGGCAGCAGCCCTGCACTTTGATGATGTGCATCATATTATTGTATATAGTCGTTATTATACGTGTGCTGTTAACGTTTTATTGCGTGCATTGTACCAGCTTTCCTTCCGCTCTATTTAAACCAGGCTGCTTTCATCAGGGCTGGGATGTCGGGACATGTTCTGCTCCACGCATTTCAAAGATGTTAGTAGAGTTTGTATGCATACATTAGCTACACTTGAATTGCTTTTTTTCATTCAATCACATCTTTCATTCACACACACACACACACACACACACACACACACACACAGACACACACACACACACACACACAACACACACACACACACACACACACACACAATCAATCAATCAATCAATCAATCAATCAATCAATCCACTAGCGACAAGGACAAGATTGAACCATGCTGCAGGTGTCTAATAAAAGATTCATTCATTCACTCATTCAATAACAATTCATTCATTCATTCAATCAATCAATCAATTAATCAATCAGTCATTCAATCATGGGGGATGTGATCAATGGGGCTTAGTGGTCAGAACATTGCGCCCGCAATCTGACGACCGGATTCGATTCCCGTTCGAGGGGATTTTTCTCTTGGAGTTAACATCAGTGCTGACTCCACTCTCTCCAAAAGTCCTTTGATGAGATTATAAACCGAGGCCCGTGTGCGAATGCACGCAGAACATCTTGCGCACACTTTAAATCCTGTTCTGCTTTTCGAAAGAGTAGGTCATTGTGTGCCGGTGGGAACAGGTGACAAAATTTACAAAACTGCAGACACACGGGTACTGGATGTAAAAAAAACCCCATGAGTGCTTATTCCATATCCTCGATATAAAAGAATAAATAAACATCTTACACACACGTTAAATCATGTTCCGCTTTTCGTAAGAGTAGGCCATTGTGTGCCGGTAGGAACATATCACAAGATTTAAAAACTGCATACACACAGGGACTGGATGTAAAAAAAAAGCACATGAGTGCTTCTTCCATTATCCTTGATATAAAAGAATATATAAACTAAATAGATAAATGAATAAATCGTTCATTCATTCATTATTATTCATTCAATTCATTCATTCATATTCATTCATTCATTATTCATTCATTCATTTATTCATTCGTTCATTCCTCCCTCCCTCCCTTCCTTCATTTATTCATTCATGCAATCTTTCATTTTTACCGTTTTTTTTAAAGATCAAACTCAAGTAGAAAAATAAAACAAACGCACCCCGCTGGAGAATTGCGATGTACAATGATATGATTTATTCATTTCTTCCTTTTTTACATTCAGAAACCTCACATACCTCATGAACTCACTCATCAACCACCGGTTCTTCAGAGTCGTACCTCACTGATTTGAGGGGACGGGATAGCCTAGTGGTCAGAACATTGCGCTCGCAATCTGACGACCCGGGTTCGATTCCCGTTCGAAGAGATTTTTCCCCTGAAGTTAACATCAGAGCTGACTCCACTCTCCCCCAAAGTCCTTCGGATGAGACTTTAAACCGAGGCCCCGTGTGTGAACTCACGCAGAACATCTTGCGCACACGTTAAATCCTGTTCCGCTTTTCGTAAGAGTAGGCTATTATGTGCCGGTGGGAACGGATGACAAATTTACATAACTGCATGCACAAAGAGACTGGCTGTAAAAAGCAGTCGAGTGTTATTCCATTATCCTCGAATTTTTTTTTGTGTTCTTGACCAGAGCTGAGATTTTGATTAGTGAGATTTTTGCGTATGCAATTGTATCTGCCCACTAAGAAGATAGCTGCATTCTGACTGCAGGGATAGAGGCTGGGTATGTTCATGTTTTCACAACCCACCGAACGCTGACGGGGCCTTTGACATGCATAGTTGATCTTCTGTAGCCGTATAACAACGAAAAAAAAAATCAAGGCACTGGCAGGTCTGCGTTTGAAGTTGCACTGAGAGATCGTGAAAAAATCTCCACCCTTAATTCACCAGACACCACCGAGATTCAAACCCACGACTTCGTGGACCCATGGGATTGAAGTTGGATGGTCTGAACCACTCGTCTATAGCGTCCGTTATCCTCAAAATAAAAGAACACACACACACGCACACACACACACATACACACGCACACACACACACACACGCACGCACGCACGCACGCACACACACACACGCACACAAGCATACGCACACGCACACACACACATACACACACACACACACACGTACACACGCACATACACGCACGCACGCACGCACGCACACACACACACACACACACACACACACACACACACACACACACAGGACGGGACAGGACAGGACAGGACAGGGTAGCCTTGTAGTCAGAACACCGCGCTCGCAATCTGTCGACCCGGGTTCGATTCTCGTTCGAGAGGATTTTTCTCCTGGAGTTAACATCAGTGCTAACTCCACTCTCCCCAAAAGTTCTTTGGATGAGACTATAAACCAAGGTCCCGTGTGCGGACGCACGCAGAACATCTTGCGCACACGTTAAATCCTGTTCCGCTTTTCTTAAGAGTAGGCCCTTGAGTGCCGATGGGGGCAGATGACAGATTTACAAAACTGTACACACACGGAGCAGATGACAGATTTTCAAAACTGTACACACACGGGGACTGAATGTAAAAAAAGCACATGAGTGTTTATTCCATTTTCTTGATATAAAAGAATAAATAAAATTAAAGGAAATAACACACACACACACAGAGTCCCCCTTCTCCCTCTCTCTTTACACACACACACACACACACACACACACAACACACACACACACACACAACACACACACACACACACACACACACACGATACACACACAGCATACACAATACACACCGCACACGCCACCACACACACACAAGGGTCCCACCTCTCTCTTTCACACACACACGCACACACATACACACACATACGCACGCACGCACGCACACGCGCGCGCGCGGGGGCATACGTATACACACATGCGATATACCCTGCTAGAGAATACCTTAAAGTGACAAACGGAGACATTGATTGTTTAACTATGGCACATCTTAGGCTCCGGTTGCTAAATTGACCAGTTGATGAAGTGAACAACATTTTTACTAATTCGTTCATTAGGCAAGATTTTGTTGGAATGCAAGTCAAATTGATGAATTGTGTAGCATAAATACAAGAATTTGGTCTGTTGGTAAACTGTGTAACATGTATCATGAATTTTCGTCCACTTCATAAATTGGTTAACATACTGCAGAAATTGTACCCAGTTTATGAACAGTGTAACATGCATAAGGGATTTTGTCCAGCTGTGATTTGGGTAACATACATCAGGAATTGTGTCCAGTTCATCAATTGGGTTATACATATCAGAATTTTGTCCAGTTCATCAATTGGGTAATATACATCAGGAATTTTGTCCAGTTCATCAATTGGGTAATATACATCAGAATTTTGTCCAGTTCATCAATTGGGAATAACAATCAGAATTTTGTCCACTTCATCAATTGGGTAATATACATCAGAATATTGCCCAGTTTACATTGGTAAATACATAGGATTTTGTCCAGCTTCATAATTGGGTTAACATAATCAGGAATTTTGTCCAGTTCATGAATTGGGTAACATACATCAGGAATTTTGTCCAGTTCATCAATTGGGAATATACATCAGGAATTTTGTTCCAGTTCATCAATTGGGAATATACATCAGAATTTGTTCCAGTTCATAATTGGGTATATATATCATCAGAATTTTGTCCAGTTCATGATTGGGTAATATACATCAGGAATTTTGTCCAGTTCATGAATTGGGTAATATACATCAGGAATTTTGTACAGTTCATGAATTGGGTAATATACATCAGGAATTTTGTCAGTTCATGATTGGGTAATATACATCAAGAATGTTGTTCAATTCATGAATTGGGTAATATCATCAGGAATCTTGTTCTGTTCACAAAGTGGGAATCAGACAGCTGAAGTTTGATCGGGATCAAGAAACAGGTCACACATGAGAGGGCTGGTGTTCAATGTTATACACTGGGTAAGATACAGCTGGGATATTGTCCACTTCATAAAATGGGTAATACATGTACAGTTTATAAAATGGTTATCATATACAATACTATATTTCACACACACTCACGCACACACACATACACACGCACCACACACACACGCATAGATAGATAGATAGATAGATAGATAGATAGATAGATAGATAGATAATAGATAGATACATAGATACATAGATACATAGATATGTATGTATATATCACCATGATGTAATATATAGATTATATCATGGTGAAGATACTTTTTAGGTCTAACGTAAACACTGCACCAACACGAAGCTTTCCAGGAGCGGACATAGGGAGTGACCATGATCTTGTAATGATGACCTTCCGACTCCGTCTCCAAAACAAATCACAAGCAGAACAACATCAGGGTCAAGTTTGACCTCGAGAAGCTGAAAGATCTAGAGGTAGCAGACATTTTCCAGGCAAGCATAGGTGGTAAATTTGCAGCATTCACTCTGATAGACCCAGATGGTATGGGTATAGATACCTTGATGGATGGTTTCAACACAGCAGTGACTGAAACAGCAAACGAACGTCTCCGCAAACATCGACCAGTCAAAAAACCTTGGGTCACACCTAACATCCTACAACTATGCGATAACTGTAGAGAGCTGAAGAAAAGGAGACATGAAACAGAAGAAAGAGCAGAACAATATAGGGCAATCAACAAAAGAATCAAGAAGTCCACGGCAGACGCGAAAGAGAAATAGAAGTAAAATGCAGGATTGCACTGAAAATAACATCACTGTCAAAACTGAACACTGTCTGGAAAGATAACAATATTTCTTTCAACTCTAAGATCAGACTAATACGCTCCCTTGTCATTTCCATAAAACTGTATGCCTGTGAATCGGGGACCCTGTATGCTGATTTGGAGAAAAGAGTACATGCGGTAGAGATGAGATGCTTCCGGAGACTCCTTGGCATGTCCTACAGAGATCTCATAAGCAACAAAGAAGTGTATACTAGAATCCAGCAAACCATTGATCCTTACGAAAATCTTCTATCAATCGTAAAGAAGCGTAATCTTAAATGGTACGGGCATGTCACAAGATCAAAAACAATAATGCAAGGCACTGTCCAAGGAGGAAGAAAAAGAGGGAGACCAAAGAAGAGATGGGAAGACAACATCAGCGAATGGACAGGCCTAGAACTCAACAAAATTTTAAGAAAGGCAGAACAGAGAGAGGAATGGAGGGAACTGATTGTCAAGTCTTCAGGGTGTATGTTAAAAAAATCGGTAATATATGTGATGGGGTGGTAATTAGATTATCTCCC
Organism: Stramonita haemastoma; assembly: GCA_030674155.1. Classification (NCBI taxonomy): domain Eukaryota; kingdom Metazoa; phylum Mollusca; class Gastropoda; order Neogastropoda; family Muricidae; genus Stramonita; species Stramonita haemastoma. The sequence continues at coordinate 47,593,854 of CM060335.1, forward strand.
ATGTGAACGGAGCGCGCAATTGCAGCGTCATGTTTCTGTTTAGAGACACACCTGTGAATTGTCGATGCTCTGATTCCTTGGGTAGTGGTCGAAAACCCTTCCTTGGACGCACTTCGCCTTCACGGTGAAATGTATATTTATGCAACCTCTTATTAGAGGTCACATTCTAAACTGACTAGCTGTGCCGTGTTCCCGAAGTTTGTGCAGAGATGGGGCATCAAATATGTCCGCTCTGTTACAAATGGTGTCAGAAGTGGGATATCACATATGTCCACTCTGTTACCACATATGTCCACTCTGTTACATATATAACTTGGTTAGTTCACAAAATCGGCGATAATTACGTAACTGGAATACTGACCAATTCACAAACTGAGGGACCTGCTGCTGGTGTTTTGTCCTGTTCAATAGATTGGCAGGGCGTAAGAAACATCATACAACTTGGTAACTTGGGCAGCATGAAGCAGGAATTCGTAGCAAAATTGGGTAACGTACAGACAGGTGGATCGGTGGTCTAGGTGGTAACGCGCCTTGCCTAGAAAGCAAAAAGTCCGGGTCGGAGTGTGCGGTGGTTCGTACCCTGTTTGGGCCCAAAACTTTTTCCCTATCCATTAGACCCTGAGTGGTGGTCTGGGCGCTAGTCTTTCGGATGAGACGATAAACGGAGGTCCGTGTGTTACACGTCACTATTTAGCACACGTAAAAGAACCCACGGCAACAAGGAGGTTGACCCTGGCAAAATTCTGTAAAAAAAAAGTCACTCTGATAGGGAAAGAAATACAGTTGCATGCAGGAAAAAGAAAAAAAAAATGGGTAGGCGCTGCACTTGTGGTGACGCGCTTTCCCTGGGGAGAGCAGCCCGAATTTCACGCAGAGAAATCTGCTGTGACATAAAGGGTACAAAATACAAGACATTTTGTTCAGTTCATAATACAGGTAACACGCAACAGAAATGTTCTCCAGTTTCTAAAGTGATAAAAAGACGTGGCATGGACTTTGTACATTTCATAAATTGAATAACATTCAGCTGGGATTTTGTCCAGTTCATACACCGATTAAAACGCACAATACATTTTGTCTATTTCATAAACGGATTAATAAACAGCGCAAATTTCGACCAGTTCATAAACTATTAAAATACAGCACAAACTGTGTCCAGTGCATAACTGATTACAATACACAACACAAACTTTGTACAGTGCATAAACTGATTACAATACACAACACAAACTGTGTCCAGTGCATAAACTGATTACAATACACAACACAAACTTTGTCCAGTGCATGAACTGATTACAATACACAACACAAACTCTGTCCAGTGCATAAACTGATTACACTACACAAACTGTGTCCAGTGCATAAACTGATTACAATACACAACACAAACTTTGTCCAGTGCATGAACTGATTACAATACACAACACAAACTGTGTCCAGTGCATAAACTGTTAAACATACAACACAAACTTTGTCCAGTGCATAAACTGATTACAATACACAACACAAACTTTATCCAGTGCATACACTGGTTAATACACAACACAAACTTTGTCCAGTGCATAAACTGATTATAATACACAACACAAACTGTGTCCAGTGCATAAACTGGTTAATACACAACACAAATTTTGTACAGTACATAAACTGATTACACTACACAACACAAACTGTGTCCAGTGCATAAACTGGTTAATACACAACACAAACTGTGTCCAGTGCATAAACTGTTTAACATACAACACAAACTGTGTCCATTTCATCGGCAGATTAATACACAGCACAAATGCTGTCCAGGCAGTACATAGAGGACAAACAACAAACAACAACAACAACAGCAACACCACCAACAACAACTAAAACAACAACCAAAACAACAACAAAAAACCAACAACAACAACAACAACCAACCCCCCCCCCCCCAACTATTCACAACCCCCTGCTGCCACAGAAGTTCGTCCTCCAGTAACTCCGCATTTGCTGGGGAGTCCTCTCGTGGATGGTCATCACAATAGCGCCATTCCCCTGGTGACACTTCCAAGGCGTCTCCACAAACCCGGGAAAACAGGAGATATCGTAGCGGAGCGCCTGCAGCACCAGAGCCATGTAGATGTCCTCCAGATAGAAGAAAGGCACGTCCACAGACTTCTTCACCATCGTTCGGGCCAGGGTCAAGGTCCCCAGGTACCCGGTACCCGAGCAGAAATCCGGGTAGTAGTGTTGCGGGTAGGACATGTTGGAGGCGTAGTAGCGAGTGCCCAGGCCTCTCCAGGGCTGGTGGTTTCGGTGGCAGTGGCCCCCTAGGGTGATGGTCAGGTTCCTCTCGTGCTTTTGGGACAGGGCCAGCAGTTTGTGCGGGAAGACGTACATGTCTTGATCCGTCTTCAGGAAAAATCTGTAACCACACGCACACTTTTAAAAAAATTATTGTTATTATTCTAAAAAAAAATTCTTTTATTTCGAGGATAATGGAATAAGCACTCATGTGCTTTTTTTCATCCAATCCCCGTGTGTATGCAGTTGTGTAAATATTGTCATTTTTTCCCACCGGCACACAATGGCCTACTCTTACGAAAAGTGGAACAGGATTTAACGTGTGCGCAATATGTTCTGCGGTTTATAGTCTCATCTGAAAGACTTTTGGGGAGAGTGGAGTCAGCACTGATGTTACCTCCAGGAGAAAAATCCCCTCAACCAGAAATCGAACTCGGGTCGTCAAATTGCCAGCGCAACGTTCTGACCACTAGGCTATCCCGTCGCGCGCGCACACACACACGCATGTACGCACGCACGGACGCACACACACGCACACGCACGCACATACACATAATATTGTAGTATTCATCTTACTCAAGTTTACTTGCTTCTATTTCTCTTTTTGTATGTATAGTTCAAGCAGTTTCTGATGGTTAGATCTGTTGTTGTAGTTGTTTTTTGTCTATTATCCTCCATTCACCTGTCCACACAAACACACCGACATTCATCTTTTTTTTTTACCTCTCTTTCTTCCCAATCATTTGTCTAAAATAACTTTTTAGTGGATAGACGTTAAAATGAAGACACACACACACACACACGTACGCACGCACGCACGCACGCACGCACGCATGCACGCAGAGGAGAAAGTAAGACGACAGATGAGAGTGTGGAGGTGAGGAAAGATTCCTGTTGTTGTTGCTGTTGTTGTTACTGTTGTTGTTGTTGTTGTTGTTGTTGTTGCTGTTGTTGCTGCTGTTGTTATTGTTGTTGATGTTGTTGTTGGTAGCCACTTCTGGGGTCAATCACTTTATCATTCAATTAGTCCATTCCAATCCAGTCCAACCATATTATCAATAGACCCGCTGACCACAGTTAGTCAATGAATGAATGAATGAATGAATGAATCAATCAATCAATCAATCAATCAATCAACCAGAAACAGTGAGACAGTGGTCAGCACGTTGTATTTCTGACCAGAATATATCTTGGGTCCTAATTCCGTATGTCATATTTTGGGGTCTTTTGGGTTTTTGCTAGGTTTCTAGATTTTCATTTTGTGTATTTGTTTGACTGTGGCTGGCTCCTACCTACAATGAGTTTGCTATGGGTTCCATGGGGCCACACAGACGAGCGTCATTAACTTTAGGGATCCGAATTTGAGAGCTGCTCAAACCTCCTGACCAACACTGCAGCTGTTTGTAATTTTCGGCCTGGTTCACATCGGGATATATCAAGATATAAAGAATATGAAAACTAATGAAGGAGTGAAAACTAGAATAAAGAATGCCATCGGTCCATATGAAGAGCTCCTAACTACAGTGAAAAAAACGCAAGTTAAAGTGGTACAGGCACGTCACACGATCATCTGGACTGGCCAAGACAGTCTTACATACAGGGGACAGTAAGGGGAGGGAGACAAAGAGGCAAACGGAGGAAACGATGGGAAGACAACATCAGAGAGTGGACAGGCCTTGGGTGGAACGACCTACTACGGAGGGCGGAGGACCGTGGGGAGTGGAGGAAGCTGATTGCAAAATCTTCAGTTGTGCCCCCACGGTCCACGGGACTACGGGACAGGTGAAGGTGAAGGTGACATCAAGGTAGGAAGCGAAGAGCAAATAGCTGTCAAACATTGGGATATATTAAGATAGGAAGCAAACAGCTGTCAACATTGAGATATGTTCAGATAGGAAGCAAAAAGCTGTCAAAAATCGGGATATATTCAGATAGGAAGCAAACAGCTGTCAAAATCGGATATATTCAGATGGAAGCAAACAGCTGTCAAAAATCGGGATATATTCAGATAGAAGCAAACAGCTGTCAAAAATCGGATATATTCAGATAGGAAGCAAACAGCTGTCAACCTAACACTGCATTGAGAATCTTCCTGTTGTACTTCTAACACGCGCGCGCGTACGTGTGTGTGTGTGTGTTGTGTGGTGTGTGTGTGTGTGTGTGTTGGTGTGTTGTGTGCGTGCGCTGCGTGCGTGCGTGCGTGCGTGTGTGTGTATGTTTGTTTGTTTGTTTGTTTCTTTGCGTTTATTTTATTTTTTGTTCTTTTATATGAGGATAATGGAATAAGCACTAATGTGCTTTTTTTACATCCAGTCCCCATGTGTGTGCAGCTTTGTTAATCTTGTCATCTGTTCTCATGGCACACAATGGCCTACTCTTACGAAAAGAAGAGAGTGGTGTGTGTGTGTGTGTGTGTGTGTGTGTGTGTGTGTGTGTGTGTGTGTGTGTCTGTGTGTGTGACCTGCTTAAACTTGCACACATATAAACAATAACAACAATAGTAAAATCTTGATTAAAGCTGCGCTCATTCATTATCCTCAAAACAAAAGAACAGAAATAAATTAAACGCGCACACACACAACACACACACACACACACACACCACACACACACCACACACACACACACACACACACACACACACACACAACACTACACACACACCACACACACACACACACTACACACACACACACACATACACACACAGCACACAACACACACACAACACACAACACACATACACACACACACACACACACACACACACACACAACACACACACACACACAACACACACACAACACACATCACACACACACACACACACACCACCACCACACACACCCACACACAACACACACACACACACACACACCACACCACACACCACCACACACACCCACCACACACACACACACACACACAAACACAGAACACCGAAAACGGGAAAAAAAAAGAGAATTCCCACCATCACCGTCTCCTTACCGAACGTGTCCACAACGCTGCACGATCCAATGCAGCCCAGACATTGTCTTGTAGGTCAGATGATCGTAAGTGTCGGCAAAATCCGTCACCACCAGGTCCTGATACCGAGAACTCTCCTCCCTAATGCTGGCCCACACTGCCGCATCAGTGGTCGTTCCCAGCAGAAACACGTGCCGTATAGTTGCCGTGTTTCCTTTGGTCACCGAAGCCCAGGTGTCGCGTATAGCTTGACGGTAGTTTTGAGCCGTCAGGGAAGTGGTGACCATCATGATCATTTCGGGATGGGTGCCGTTAGAGGGCGCGCAGAGGTAGGGATTCTCCAGGAGAACGGTGAAGTTGGTGAGGAAGCATCCCTGACACAGCAGCGGCCGCGGGGTGACAGGGTGGGGGGGCGGTGACGCTGGCTGCTTTCAGGGGAGAACTGTTACGTGTGGAGGATTCTGGGGTTTTGGTGGCCGTGTTCGTTTTGGACAATAATGTAGTGTTGGTGGCTATGTTAGTTGTGGACAATATCGTAGTGTGGCGCCGTTTTTTGGACAATTCTATGGGTCTGGTGGCATGATACTTTTGATGGAATCAGTAGTTTTGGTGCCATGTTACTTTTGGACAGTTCTGTGGTGTTGGTGGCCAAGTTAGTTTTGGAGGATTCTGTATTTTGAAGACCTTGTTTGTTCCTTTCCCGTTTGTGACACGCAATATGCCCTCAATTCCAGACTGAGTTTTAGTGTGGATGGAGTCGAGAGCGGGTTTATGAGAGAAGTTCTGGGTGAATAGAACCATCACTGTCGTGGTCAAAAACATGAAGATGAAGAGAGCAAACAGAAGGCGGAATAGTTTATTTCTGAGCATGGTGACAATCTGGGGCTGTCAACGATTCACACTGCTCTGTTTAGACACGTTGCCCTTCTGCTGTGCTCGAGAGGGGCTGGGAAAGAAAAAGTGAAGTAGAAATAGGTCAAAGATGGTCTAAAGATAGACCCTATCTCAACACTAATTTGTGTGTGTGTGGAGAGAGAGAGAGAGAGAGAGAGAGAGAGAGAGAGAGAGAGAGAGAGAGAGAGAGAGAGAGAGAGAGAGAGAGAGAGAGAGAGAGAGAGAGAGAGACAGACAGACAGACAGACAGACAGACAGACAGACAGACAGACAGACAGAGACAGAGACAGAGAGGGAGAGAGAGAGGGGCTTATGCTTTAGATATATTACTTTAAAGTGCTTTAGAAGGACGAAAGCTTTGGAAGACTATAAGAACATGGAGATACTGTCGAGAGAAGAAACAGTGTTCTAAACCTCAACTAATGTAATACAGAATTGACATTGTCACACACGCATGGTCCATATCAAGACGTTTTGATTTTGTTATTATTGATATCACTGTTTGTTATAAAAGATTGCACCGAAACCCTTCCCACAAAAACAAAAACAAACAAACAGCTGGATTGCTTTAAAGATTTGGGATGTTTTTTTTCAGAACATTACAAAACACGAACAACTCTTAAATCAGGTTACCAGTAGACTTTATCAGATAAGTAACAATGCATTGTGTTTCTCTTTTGACTAGTTTGCATGTTCTCATAAAAAGATGTTAAAAATCCCAACAGAGTGACGAGCTTTCACGACTTTAAAGTGTATGCATGTACGTGCAAAAGTCTGAAAGTGGAAGAAAGGGATGATTTCCTTGAAGACTTGGAAGGTTTTTGTCTTCGGTAACGTCGGCATGGTGTGTACATGCGTTTCACGGTGTCTTGCCCAGATGTTTCTCACGCTCTGGTGAGGTGATACAGCGGAGAGAAACGTGCTCCATCTTGGCTGTTTCTGGGTTGACCGCTGACGTCATTCAGAAAAGTTTAGGTGGTTGTGATACCCCGGTGGATACATGTGGATACACCTGGATACACCTGGATACATCAAGGTGGGATCCTTGTCTCAGAACGGTGGCACCACAAGATCAGGGCATGGAGGCTGTCTGCTTCTCAATCACAGTTTCTCAGATCATCTGAAAACACCATGAAACAGTGATCAGATCATCTGAAAACACCATGAAACAGTGATCAGATCATCTGGAAAGAACATGAAACAGTGATCAGATCATCTGGAAAGAACATGAAACAGTGATCAGATCATCTGAAAACACCATGAAACAGTGATCAGATCATCTGAAAACACCATGAAACAGTGATCAGATCATCTGGAAAGAACATGAAACAGTGATCAGATCATCTGAAAACACCATGAAACAGTGATCAGATCATCTGGAAAGAACATGAAACAGTGATCAGATCATCTGAAAACACCATGAAACAGTGATCAGATCATCTGAAAACACCATGAAACAGTGATCAGATCATCTGGAAAGAATGAAAGACAGACAATTTTAGTGAAGATCCCATAACGACGCTGTAGTCGTGCTGTTGAGACTGCCGGATTTGCAATCCTGTGGGCTTATAAAGGGTGTGTGTGTGTGTGTGTGTGTGTGTGTGTGTGTGTGTGTGTGTGTGTGTGTGTGTGTGTGTGTGTGTGTGTGTGTGTGTGTATGTGTGTGTGTGTGTGCAAACGAAAAGACACACTATTCTTCAATATTTTACGTAAGGCTGTTGACTACAGTTTAGTACAGAGTAAGACTTAACACACGTAAGTTTCGTCTCATATCACTAATAGTGAACAGACGTGAAATGCCAGAACACACACGCACGCACGCACGCACACACATTCTCTCTCTCTCTCTCTCTCTCTCTCTCTCTCTCTCTCTCTCTCTCCTCTCTCTCTCTCTCTCTCTCTCTCTCTCTCTCTCTCTCTCTCTCTCTCTGCCCCCCCCCCTCTCCCCCAGATTTAATAGATAACAATTCTCTCCCACACCGAAATAGGATGGGCTGGGCTGGGTTAGACTTGTCAGGCGCTTAACGGCAGCGCAATGCATTTTCGCTCATAAATATGACAGACAACGATGGTGTCTATCTAAGTGTTTGAAGGCGAAGGTGTTTAACTGCCTGCTGTACGGATTTTAAAAAATTGTTTAGAGTACAGAAAGCCGTGGAAGGCACATTCACCACTACAAGGCAAGACAAGTCAAGGCCAATTCTTTTATTCGAGGATAATGAATAAGCACTCTTGTGCTTGTTTAGATCCAGTCCCCGCCCTTTTCAGGGATAACGCCAAAATAAATAGATAGACTCTAACTAAACAACAACAATTATAATGATCCAAGCACCGAGAGCAAGAAACCATACCAAGTATCAAACTACGGGCAAGAAATAAGGCAGAGATACAATAATAAGGTAATGATATAAAAAGGCACTCATTCAGAAACGGAAATAAGAAGTAAAAATCAACAATTTTGATGTGAAAAAAGCGCAATAATTAAAAGAGCAAACATGAGAATATGATGAGGTAAATGACTGAAAACATCAATCCACTACCATCTATCAACAAAATTAGTCATGTAAAACATAACATTTTGATAAAAGGGGAGAAAAAACTCTCTCTCTCTCTCTCTCTCCTCTCCTCTCTCTCTCTCTCTCTCTCTCTCTCTCTCTCTCTCTCTCTCTCTCTCCTCTCTCCTCTCTCTCTCACACACACACACACACACACACAAACAGACACACACACACACACCACACCACACACACACACACACACACACACACACACACACACACAACACACACACACACACACACACACACACACACAACACCCACAACAACCCACACACACACACACACACACACACACACACACACAACACACACACACACACACACACACACACACACACACACACACACACACAACACACACACACACACACACAACACACACACACACACACACACACACACACCACACACACACACACACACACACACACACACACACACACACACACACACACACACACACACACACACACCACAACACACACACACACACACACACACACACACACACACACACACACACACACACACACACACACACACACACACACACACACACACATTCACTGCAGCAAGGAAAAAAGTTAGCCATTTCAGGAGAATTGATTCTCAAACGTGTTACGTTTCAACTATCAAATTCTAAAGAATACAGCAACCGGATGTGAAGATCTAAGAGAGCTGGTTTACGAAAGAAATAAGAGCGTGTTTGTGAACCGTTTGGTTTCTGAAAAAAAGAAAAAAAAAACTTTCAAATTTTGTTTCGACTACATTATAATTATTTCGAATGAACTATCAATGTACACTACGTATATTTGGAATGAAGTATCAATATACACTACATGATTATGTTTGAAATGAATTATTAATGCACGCTATGTATTTCGAATGAATTATCAATGTACACTACGTATATTTGGAATGAATGATCAATGTACACTACTTAGTTATATTTGGAATGAATGATCAATGTACATTACATAATATTTGGAATGAATTATCAATGTACACTACATATACCTGGAAAGAATGATCAATGTACACTACATATATTTGGAATGAATAATCAATGTACACTACATATACCTGGAAAGAATTATCAATGTACACTACATATATCTGGAATGAATTATGAATGTACACTACATATATTTGGAATGAATAATCAATGTACACTACATATACCTGGAAAGAATTATCAATGTAGATTACATATATTTGGAATGAATTATCAACGTACACTACAAATATCTGGAATGAATTATGAATGTACACTACGTATATTTGGAATGAATTATTAATGTAGATTACATATATTTGGAATGAATTATCAATGTACACTACGTATATTTGGAATGAATTATCAATGTACACCACGTATATTTGGAATGAATTATCAATGTACATTACATATATTTGGAATGAATATTTATCAATGTACACTACATATATCTGGATTGAATTATCAATGTAGACTAAATATAATTATTTGGAATTAATTAATATAGATTACATATATTTGGAATGAATGATTAATGTACACTACATATATTTGAAAGAATTATTAATGGACACTTCATAGATTTGGAATGAATTATTAATATGGATTACATATAATTGGAATAAATTATCAGTGTACACTACATATAATTATTTGGAATGAATTATTAATATAGATTACATATATTTGGAATGAATTATTAATGTACACTACATATTTGGAATGAATTATTAATGTACACTTCATATATTTGGAATGAATTATCAATGTACACTACATATATTTGGAATGAATATTTATCAATGTACACTACATATGTTTGGAATAAATAATCAATGTACACTACATATACCTGGAAAGAATTATCAATGTAGATTACATATATTTGGAATGAATATTTATCAATGTACACTACATATATTTGGAATGAATTATCAATGTACACTACATATATTTTGGAATGAATTATCAATGTACACTACATATACCTGGAAAGAATTATCAATGTAGATGACATACATGTGGAATGAATTATCAATGTACACTACATATACCTGGAAAGAATTATCAATGTAGATTACATATATTTGGAATCAATTATCAATGTACACTACATATACCCGGAAAGAATTATCAATGTAGATTACATATATTTGGAATGAATTATCATCAATGTCAAGCAGAGAAATGCACAAATATACTTCACAATTATTGTTTCTTGTCTTGTCCAGGTTGTGTATGAGTGGATGTTTCTTGAATGTAATTGTGTGCATTCTCTGTTTTTCTGGTTGTGTGTATGTGTGTGTGTGTGTGTGTGTGTGTGTGTGTGTGTGTGTGTGTGTGTGTGTGTGTGTGTGTGTGTGTGCGCGTGCGTGTGTACGCGCGCACGCGCGCGTGCGTGTGTGCGTGCGTATGTATATGTGCGGGTTGTTTTTGTTTTGTTTTGTTTTTTAGTTTGCTTTGGTTTTCAGTACACTGTGCGTGCCCGTTCTTATTCCAACTGTCGCTACTCACCGACAGACTAACATACCAAACACTACCAGAAACACAGTCTCATACATGCAAACCACTAAAAGCCTCTTTTGTTTGTTCTTAGATAGTTCATACACGTTCCTACTCAAACTCCTAAGTGGGGGCAGGCAGGAAGTAGGATAGTCTCGTGGTTTAGAGCCTTCAGCTCGTGATGTGACGGCCCTGGTTTAACCCCTACACTGCGCTGTTGACGAGCGCCGCTCGTCATAGAAACCGCCACCTGCAATGCTGTGTTGACGAGCGCCGCTCGTCATGAACCAACGCTCTCTCTGTTTCGCTCAGCATTGCTGAAAATCCTTCTTATTATGATTTGTTTAGCTCCCTTGATGTATCTTCAACCCACGAGTCCCATTTGTTCAAGTCATTTGCATATTTTATGACGTTCAATCGGCAAGGTAAACGAGGTACTGCGAAGTTCAATTTTTGGGTTTTCGAAGCAATGGCTGCCCCTCAACTGACCTATACAATTGCCGAAGTTATTGATGAAATTTATAGAGATCAAGATAGTGGAAATTAGGGTTGTTGTTTTTTATTTTTTATTCAGTTGACATCGAACTTTGCGATGCAAACAACTCAGGTTTTGATCCGGAAGAAACTTCTGCGTACTCGTTGTCTGAATCGGAACATGTACTCGTCTGAATCGGAACACGAAGATCGTATCGTTCGAGATGCAGTTGGGTATAGTTGAGGGCTTTATTCGTTTTTATAACATAATTATATTGCTTTTTTTCTCTGTTTATTCATAAACAGAACAACTGAATGTGTGTATCGTATGGTTGCACCAAGCCCGGTCAGTGAGCGAGCGAGCCAGTGAGTGACTGGCTCATGTGTTTGATCTACTTTGAAGTGGTTGCGACTTCGACTTCGTGTGTCACTTGTCACCCAGGCTACTCGTTAGCTGTCAGTTATCAGTGTGTGTGTCTGTCTGTTTTGTTGATGAGCTATTGTTCTTGCTGACATCTACCCTGGCTCCCTGGCTGTGTGTTTGTGTGAAGAGCAGGTGTGTGTGTGTGTGTGTGTGTGTGTGTGTGTGTGTGCGTGCGTGCGTGCGTGGTGCCTGCGCGCGCGCGCACGTGTGTCTGTCTGTCTAACTATATATTTTAAAAATTGTCACAAATACAATCTTCATTCAATTTCCTTTCATTCAGTATATACTTTTATGTAGCTATCTTAGGAATTTCCTGAATTAAAAGCAATTGAAAATCATATGCGTGATTTTTGTCTGTTTCTGAAAATTTCTTCAGCATAGGCCTGAGCAAAATAGGTCAGCAGCGAAAAGGTTAAGGCAGTGTGGAGACGCCTGTACAAAGAGATTTTCCCCCTGCACTTAACATTATCACAGACTCCACTCCCCTTTAAAAAAAAAAAAGGTCCTTCAGATGAGACTACAGCCTGAGGTCCTGTGAAGTAACGCCTGCAGTATACGAGACAGAGAGAGAGAGAGAGAGAGAGAGAGAAGAGAGAGAGAGAGAGAGAGAGAGAGAGAGAGAGAGAGAGAGAGAGAGAGAGAGAGAGAGAGAACTTGAAAACTTGAAAACTTTTTTATTCAAAGAGGGTGATAGAATAAGCAACAATTGCTTTTTTTACATCCAGCCCTCGGAAAAGATCCCAACCGCCCGCTCCCCCCCCCCCCCTCCATCCCTCCCCATACCCCCCTCTTAATTTTTTTTTTAAAAAAAACCCAAAAAAAACCCGCTCAAAACAAAACATAAACAAGCAAGCAAAACCCCCCAAAATATACATGAAAAGGTGTACACAATATGAAAATCATTTCAGACGAACAAGCAAATACTAAATACGAAGGGTACAGAAAAAAAGCAATTTAATGATTCATGAAAGAGAGAGAGAGAGAGAGAGAGAGAGAGAGAGAGAGAGAAGAGAGAGAGAGAGAGAGAGAGAGAGAGAGAGAGAGAGAGAGAGAGAGAGAGAGAGAGAGGGAGGGAGGGAGGGGAGGGAGGGAGGGATGTAACACACACACACGCACACACACACACACACACACACACACACACACACACCACACACACACACACACACACACACACACAAATCGACGTGTTATAAACCCACATCTCTGACTACCTCTTTCCAGTCTTTAAAGCATGACTTATACACAAACAAGAATCTATGAGCACATGGCATTACAATTTTAGCTAGAATTGATGTATAATAGATTCTGAAAAAGGTGATTACAAAGTTTGATTTAAAAACAAACAAACAAAACCCAACAACCAGCAACAACAACAACAACAAACCCCCCCAACAACAACAACAGCAGTCAGAGTACATTATCACGATAACATAATATACAATAATCATAATACAGAAGCATAATACATATGTACGAGACCTGAGGTCATGAATAGTTTGTCGATGCTGGTTTTTTTAAATTAATTTATTTATTTGTTTATTTTCCTTTTTTTACCAATTGATTTCTTTTAGAATGTGATTCTAACAGTTGCCCCAATTTTTAAAAAATATGTATAATAATGATAACGACTATAGTTTAAGAGCATGTTTGACGCATTTTTTGAAACAGGAAAGATTGAGAGAGAGAAGAGAGAGAGAGAGAGAGAGAGAGAGAGAGAGAGAGAGAGAGAGAGAGAGAGAGAGAGAGAGAGAGAGAGAGAGAGAGAGACACACACACACAGACACACAGACACACAGACACACAGACACACACACAGACACACAGACAGACACAGACAGAGAGGGAGAGAGGTTGGCAGGCCCGCAGGCAGGCAGACAGAATGATTTGTGGGACTGATACAACAAAATACCACTGAATGTCACTCAAGACAGGAGTTAAAAGTTCACCTTTGAAGTCAAGCCTGGTCCTTACCTTTACATTCTGTGCACACACACACACACACACACACACACACACACACACACACACACACACACACACACACCCCACGCACGCACGCACGCACGCACGCACGCACGCACACACGCACGCACGCACACACGCACCACACACACACACATACACATACACGACATACGTTTTTAACCGAATAAACTTGCGACAGAAAAGCTTCCCTTTATACTCTACTGTTCTTGCAAATAATGAAAAAAGCCTCTGTAAAATATTCAAACATTGTTCTTGCAAATACTGAAAAAGTCTCTGTAATACATTCACACACTGTTCTAGCACACACTGAAAAAAGCCTCTGTAAAATATTCACACACTCTTCTGACACAAATATAAAAAAAATTCTTTATAAAACATTCACACACTATTCTAGCACACACTGAAAAAAGTGTCTGTAAATAATCGCACATAGTTTTCATATACATCGAAAAAAAATTCAATGAATATTTATTTATTTATCTATCTATTCATTTACTCTTTTATATCGAGGTATAATGGAATAAGCACTCATGTGCTTTTTTACATCCAGTGTCGGTGTGTATGCAGTTTTGTAAAGTTTTTTTTAAATGTAATTCTTGTTACACTTCGCCATGATTAGTCTTCTCACACACTGGAAAAGTCTGTGAAAAATATTCGCACGCATACAACGTAAAATATGTAAACAA